>PVIH01009939.1:0-78867 GCA_004025045.1 Sigmodon hispidus | reverse complement strand
ACAGGGATGGAAAAAAAAAATTCAGAGGGAAAGATGAACACAAAGAAAATATAGGTGTAGCAATCTTATTTGTATGTCTACCCTTGATAAGCCATGCTTATCATTCTTATCCTCTATATAGTTATTGTTAACTCTTCCACATTTTAAATTCTTTTTACTGTGTTTTTTTTAATAAATACAAAATAAAGAAAAAAAAATATTTTTCTTTTTTATTTATTTAAGAAGCTTCTATTTCTCATACCCACCACTGCTCTCCCAGTTCTTCCCAGTCCTTCCTCAGGCTCCCTTCACATCATCCTCCCAAACATTCCCCAGAGAGATCAAGGATTCCCTGTGTGGTTCAATTTTGTTTGGCATATTCAGTCCAAGAAAGACAGAAGCCCTCCCCCAATATCACTGCTAAATAAGGTATTCGTCTGTAGTAAATGGGATCCGAGAAGTCAGTTCATGCATCAGGAACAAACTCTGATCTTAATACAAGAGGCTCAACAAACTGTACATGTCATTTGACTGCCATCTACATTTAGAGCATTTCTTCCCTTACCATGAAGGTTCTTCAGCTATGATTTGAGAGTCAATGAGCTCTCAATAACTCAGATCAACTTTCTCTGTGGGTTTCTTCCTCCTCATCCTGATCACTTTGCTCATATAATCTTTCCTCCCTCTCTTCAGCTGGACCAGGAGATTGGCCAAGTACTTAGCTATAGATATCTGAGTCAGCTCCCATGGTTGCTTGACAAAGGTTATGTAGTAGATGGACATTCATTTGATCATAGGAAAGGCCTCTTCACTATTCCTTAGAGTCATAGGCAAGGTCATCTTTAGGGTTTTTGGGTGTTATTCTAACACCAACTTTCTCTTTAATCCCACAAAGTATCCCTCTTTCAAAATATCTATTTCTTTGTTCTTCCCCTCTGTTGCTTTCTCCACTCAGCCATTCAATTCTCCTATGTTCTTTTCCCACCTCCTTTTGTTCCCTCCCCTAGTATGAACCCAATTTACTCAGGAGATCTTCTTTATTTACCCTTTCCAGTAGGATTCATGGATGTCTCTCTTAAGTTCCAAACTGTTATCTAGATGCTAGGGTGTTGTGGATTATAGCTTGGTTATCCTTTGTTTTACATCTAGAACATACTATGCTTATCTTTCTAGGTTTGTGTTATCTCACCCAGGTTGATGCTCTCCAGATTAATCCATTTGGGGCCTGGAAATTTCAACAAGTCATTTTTTTTTCCTGCTGAGTAGTTTTCTATTGTGAAAATGTACCACAATTTTTAAATCTATTCTTGAGATGAGGGGCATGTATGTTGTTTCCATGTTCTGGCTATACCCTTGGAGTAAAAATGTTCATTCTTTGAGTATATGCCCAATAGCAGTATTTAGTTTCTCTTCATTTAGTTTTATGTTGGCTGACAGTTTTCTGGATATTGTCTTTATTATGTTTAGGTGGTTTCCCTGTATCCTTGAAATTTTCACCATCTTTATTATAAAGGAGTTTTGGACTTTGTAAACAGCTTTTTCAGTATCTAATGAGATGATCATGTGCCTTGTTTTCTGTCACATTGTTTATATGATGGAAGACATTGAAAGTTTTTTTGTATGTTGAACCATCCTTTCATCTCTGGGATGAATCCTATGTGGTCATGCTGGATGATATTATTTTTTGTGTTTTTGAATTTGGTTTGCCAGTATTTTATTAAATATTATTTAATCAAAATTCATAAGGAAGATTGATGTGAAATACTTTTTCTTTGTCGCATCTTTGTATCCTTTGGGTATCAGTATGACTCTAGTCTCATAAAATTTGTAATGTTCTTTCTGTTTTGATTATGTGGAAAAATTGAGGAGCATTGGTATTTGTTCTTAGAATTCCTGGTAGAATTCCATGATGAAATCATCTGGCCCTGGGCTGCTTTTTGGGGGGAGGTGGGGGGAGACTTCTAATAGTTGCTTTTATTTCCTTAGAGGATACAAGTCTATTTAGGTCATTTATCTTTTCTTGATTTAATTTTGGTAAGTGGTACCTGTCCAGAACGCTGTTCATTTCTTTTAGGTTTTCCAGTTTTTGGAATACAAGTTTTTGAAGTATGTCTTAATGATTTTCTGGATTTCCTTGGTGTTTAATATTATGTTCCCCTTTTCATTTCTGATTTTGTCAATTTGGATATTCTATTCCTGACTTTTGGTTAGTTTTGATAAAGGTTTGTTTATCTTTTTGACTTTCTCAAAGAACCAACTCTTCTTTTTATTGAGTCTTTGTATTATCATTTCTGTTTCAATTTTATTAATTTCATCTCTAAGTTTGAATAATTTCTGACATCCACTTCTTCTGGGTGAGTTTTCTGTTATTTGTTTTAGTGACTTCTGCTGAATAATTTTCTAGTATGTGTATGTATATGCATGCTTACACAGTTCATGAAAAAGAGGTCATAAATTTGAAGGAAAGAGGAGGCTAGTATTTGTGGTGGTTTGGAGAGACAGAGTAAAGGGAGAAATGCTGTAATTATTTTAGGGTAAAAAGGGTTTAAAAAGTAAAAAAATTATTCTAAAAGAAAAATAGAATCTATAATGCAATTGCATTTAAAGCAAAAATATTTTTTACCTCCTGTATTTATTACATATATGTATATATATATATATATAATCCAAGTATTATAAATGTTTATGTTTCTGTGCTTCAATTTCTGTTCTTTATTTATTCATTTATTTGCTTGTTTATTTATTTTCATGTTATGTGTGTACCTCTTTGAAAGATTTTAATTTTTTTATGTGTATCATTGTATGGCTTTCATATATGTTCATGTACCTGTGTGTTCTCTAACCACAGAGGTCAGAATAAAACACAGAACAGGAGTTACATATGGATGACAGCTGCCATGGTGATGCTGGAAACCTAACACTGGGTTCACTTCAAAAGCAGCAAGTGATTTAAAACAAGTCATCTTTTCATCACTTTTCATTCAATTTCCCTTTTTAATCTGTAATGATGATAATTTCTATTTTTCTATTCTCACTTTTTGCTCTGTTTTTTATGGTAAGGTTTGTGGACAGAATGTATAGTATTTTAGTGCTACATGTATTGGTTTTTCTATTATAACTCACAAACCTAATTTCTTGCTGTTTTAAATGTGTGCTAACTCCTCAGGGTTTCAGTGAGTTTCACAACATGCACTGTTTATTTGGTCTTCAAAGAGATTTTTATTCTAACTTTCAAGATAGAAGCTCCCTAAGGTTTAATGCAGTTTTTTCAAATACTCAGATTTGATTCCATAAAGATGTTGTTGGTATATTAGATTAAAAAGTAATATGCTTTTGTTATCTAGGCTTATATTTTATATAATTCATATTATATGCATATAATTAAAATAACCTCTGTATTGTTAGACAGTTCTCAGGGTTTGTTGGATGCTAAGCAGCATTATTTAATATTAACAAAAGAGGTATAAGTCAACTACACAAATTCACTGTCTGAAATCACTAAGCAAACAAACTGGACAGAAAGTTAACTCAAGAATTATTGTCTTCTAAAATGACTGAAATGTGAGCAGCATCACTAGGTTAGAGAACTTCACTGTCCTCAAAAGTCTTGTTTCATGCTGGACACTAGGAAGTATGTGCATGCCTTTTCTCTGGAAATATTTAGTTCTCAATGAAAACATCAGAAATTAAAATGCCATAGTATCATGGCTCAGTATTGATTTAATTCATAATAGTATTTTTGTGAAGGAATAAACAATAATCTATATTGTTCTAATGAATAATTTCTTTTACTTGTGTGCTTTAGAGAACTTTATTACCTGAAAAGAAAATAATGGAGAGTTGAGAATAATCTTGTTTATTTTTTATGATTTTATGTTAGATATAAAATCTAGACATAATGCTACAGAGGTGAGTAACTTTCACCACATACACCATCTTTCCAAGATCTCAGGTAGACCACTCAAACACCAGAAGTACTATAGGTAATGGAGTTATATTTGAACAATTTGTGATTTCCATGAAGAAACACAGCCCATGAGTCCTCTGACAATCTGTAACAAGGTGACACTTGTTCTATCTACTGCCATCAAAGTCCACGCATCAGTGAACACTCTTTCCTTCTGTGTCCATGGTAATGAAAGCATACCTTGTAACCTACTTCTTATATTTCATGTGATTGCTTCTACCATGTACTCATCTGTTTATGTAGACTGTGAGTTACCAAACAGAGGTCATTTCTCTTTCATTGCTTAACTTTTCATGTTGTCTTAGTTCATATATATCATTTCTATCTACTCATTTTCAGTTTGAAGATATAAGACCCTAACAAGTAAAAGTAAATCTAAATTTATTGAGAGGCATGCAGTGATTTGGGTAAGAATAACCCCTAGAGGCAAAAAAAAAAAAAGCCTTTTGTTCCCTAGTTACTCCTTATTTGGGGAGGTTTAGGTGATACTACTATGGTGGAGAAAATATGTCACTGTGGGTGCTTTTTAGTATTAAAAGTTGTACCACTTCTCGTTTCTCCTCTCTACTGTGTGCTGTTGGTTGAGTATGGAAGCATGCAGATATTCGCTTCAGCCACCATGACTCTTGTCTGCTGCCATGCTTCTCCATGATGATGATGATGAATTATTATCCCTCTGGAACTATAAGGCCAAATAAATTTTTCTGTCAAGTGTCTTGTTTATGTTTTATCACAACATCCAAAAAGTCTCTAATATAAAGCAATAAATTTGTTTTCACTTTCCCCTTTTCAGCAATCATTACCACTGTCTTATCAGAGGAGTAGCAACTTGATTCAGACTCTAGTCATATGCTGATGACCAGGACAAACCTTTTTAAATTTCTTGACATAGCATTTCAGAAGCATAGAGACAAATAATATTCACTAATGATCTTATATCTGTTGCGAAAGACATCATCTCTATTTTGGCCCTCCTATAATCACTCAAACCTCTAGGCAGTCTGCCTAGACACATTGCTAATGCTGTATATAAAAAAGCTATGCTTATATAGATAGAGTTACTTTTATGGTAACAGAGCTAGGGATTTATTTTTAAGCATGTCCTTCTGTTTATTTGAGGGATATTGCATTTACTACTTAGAATTATTAACTATTTTCATAAGAAAGAAGCAAACTTGTCCAAGAGAACTCTCAGTGTACACAGGAACACAAGTTCATGACTAACATACAAGGTGCACATGTTCACCTACTAGGAAGAACACAATTAGACTAAAGGGGATAACTCAGGAAAACTGAAATGCAGCACAAGTAAATGGACACTTGATGCCTTTTGTTGTTTTATAAATGAAACTTCCTGTGCTTATATGGATCTATATTACATACTTAATAAAACCTGAAAATTAGGGGAGAAAGCTCACAGTCAAATCCTTGGCAGACAGCTCAGGAAATCCTTGAATACAAGGATAAACAGCTGAAATTCAACCACACACACCTTCAATCCCAGCACAGGGAAAGCCTGGAGTGGTGACCAATACCCTTAATGCCATAACTCCAGAGACAGAACTTCTTCTGTTTCTGTGAGTTCAAGGCTACACACCTTTAATCCTAACCTGGATAGGATAGGGTATGTAATATCTTAGAAACCCAGAAGAAACAGAAGTGACTGACAGAAACAATAGGCAGAAGAGACCAGGAGTGAGGCTGAGGAAGTTGCAAGACAGTTTGGTGAGAATTGACTATGGTGCTTCCTCTCTCTGATATTTCAGCCTTCCCCTAATATTTGGCTCTGACTCTCATTTAATACAACCTGAATTAGTGGTACTACATGCTTATTCAGAAGACCATAAAATGTGAAACAGTGCTGGAGGCTTCTGTTATTTTTAACTGAAGTGAACAGAAAAATATGACTTAAAAATAAAGAAAATGTCATTTTAATGAATGTCACTAGATAACAGAACAAATATCAAGGTGACTTTGAAAACTGTTTTTATCATGGTCAGGCAATTTTGACACAATCTACCATCCTGATAGCAACCTAATGATTTCAGAGATATCTCTTCAGTGGTGTACTTACACACTACTGTTTCTTACCTAAAGGAACAGATATAGTCTATGAGGTAACCTTTACCTTGTGAGATCTTCTCAGGATCTGTACAAATGTATCTGTGAAATACTATTTATAAAATCAAAGATACTGCCAGGACATGGTGTGTGATTCTCCAAATGTGACAACAGAGTCTCTTGAAATGCTAATTGATATTTGAGAATAAGAGTGCCTCCGAGCTTTTTAGGTGTGCATTGATCTGTGATGAAATACCAAAAGCAATCTACAGATTCAACATACTTCCTATCAAAATCCCTACACAATTTTCTACAGGCCTTGAAAGAACAATACTCAACTTCATTTGGAATAACAGGAAAGCCAGGATTGCCAAAAATAATTTTGCTCAACAAAAGAACCTCAGAAGACATCACCATCCCCGACTTCAAGTTATACTATAGAGCTACAGTAATAAAAACAGCCTGGTACTGTCATAAAAGCAGACATGTGGCTCGATGGAATCGAGTTAAAGATTTCGACATTAACCTAAAAATCTATGAACACCTGATCTTTGACCAAGAGGCCCAAAATATTCAATGGAAAATAGATAGTATCTTTAACAAATGGTGATGGCATAGCTGGATGGTAGTATGTAGAAATAACAAAGATTATCTTTAAAGTTTATGTTTTATTTTCAATCAGTTATGTATGTGGGACAGGGATAGCAAATGTGAATATCTGGATGTAGGTGCCTATTGAATACAGAATAACATATTGGCTTCCCTGAAATTGGAGTTATAGGGAATGTAAGTCCCTGGATATGGAGATCTGAACTATGCTCCTCTGCAAGAAGAGTAAAGACTCTGAAATGCTGAGCCATCTAGTCCTCACATCATTTTACAGTTTAAAAACAGATGGAGTATATGACTGATATCTATATTTGGTGCATTGTGTCAAACATTTGTAAGATCTATTTCAGCAATTAATAAATAGGAATTCTCTAAAAATGCCTTTATTTTTAGTATAAATTTGGTTCTCCTTACAATGTTTCTGAATTCAGCAGCCTTAAATGTAGATGATCCATAGGGGTCTGCAATGGGTAGTCTAGGTTGTACATACTCAAATAAAGTGTTCCATGAGAATTTCAACATGATTCCTTGAGCCTTTTAAGTAATTGTAAGGAAAACTTATTTATCACTACCTTATATGGGCATTTACATTGCTTCATAATAGTTTCCTTACTATAAACAACATTAAAATCTCACCTAACATCATTTAGATTTTCACAATTCACCCATACAGATTGTAAAGCATAATCCCTAAATTATTTCAGTCTGAAAATTTCCATCATTTAAGGAAGCATCTTGCAAGGGTCATTCATCCCCATTTTCTTTGGTTTTGTTTGCCTTCAGAATAATGACATACACAAATACTAGAAGATTCTAACTCTCCCGAAATACATTGTGCGGTATTAAGCAAGAAGGGTTGATAACCTTGAAGATTATTTTGGGTTCTCAAAATTTTTTAATGGCCATAATCCAGTGTTTTAATTACAGGTCTCCTTCCTTCATCCTCCTCATCTGTGCTACTGTGGATTACAAGCCTTGACCATTTTTTAGAGGTCTATAAATAACTCAGTGTTGTCTGGGTTAGTTGTGCCTCAAGGATGGTACAGATATATTTATATTAGTGAAAACTGCAAATTTCTTTTGGATAAAGGCCCATATTAGCTTCTATAATTCACCCACAATTATATCATCAGCACTTTTTGCCCCGAAGGACTGTCAGAAATCAAATAATTGATAACAGAGCAGCCGTACTGAAAGATAACTTATCTTTATGACAACAAAGCACACTTACAGTTTGAGACTTAAGTGAAAGGGAGATTAATGGGTTAGAGAAGGAGGCATTGTGTAAATCACCTTAATTTCCTTACCTAGTTCCAGTTACTATGGATGGTGAATGATGCTATTTCCAATGATCAATAAACTAGAGTCTATTCTAACTGCTGAACATGTTTAATCAATTTATTTATGGTTGCATAAGCCCTATTTCACACTGAGTACCATAAAATGTATAGAAATCTTCCACAGGACTAGATTGGCTCATTATGATTTCTATGTATGTTCAAGGCCTTTTGCCTCAAGATGCTTCCATTTCAGTAACTAAAACTTGGTGTTTCTTATTCCAAGGTTAGTTTCAAATGCAGTGTACTATTTAGATGCAAGTTAGAAAAAAGGAGGAAATATTGTAATTAAGGTCACATAAATTACTCTGAATCTCTTCACAGAGACATTTTATTTTAAAGATGCATTTAAAAATTAAGCTCATAATGAGAAATCGCCCCATGAATATACATAGTTTTGTGAAATATGTTCATGGGTTTGAGGTTTAAGCAGCATTGAAAGCTAGAACAGTAGTTTATTGTTAAGAAGTGAGTTGAACAACTCTTCTAATTCAATGTGTCATTTGAGTTGTTGTCAAATAGCCACAACCTATTTTAAAATACAAATTAATTATCTATTACAAGCATGAGATTGCTTATCTCCTTCAAAGTCTCATTAGTATGCAAATGACTTTAATTAGGTCACTGTCAGACAATATTAGAGCAGAGTTGCTTGCCACCCTTGAGAAAGAAAGGGTTTGCTTCCTAAATATTATAAAATTGTTACTGACATCAGCTGTACTTAGCAGTGATTATTCTGAAAGAATTATTTATCTGGAGGAAGTAATTTTGGGGAAATGAAGAATTTCCATATGCATGTGTTTGGTTTTCTTGTGATAATATGTATGTGATTATCTGTATGTTCAGGTTTTTAGCCCATACAAGTGTGTATGATGGCCAAAGTTTTAACCTGAAGATGTCTTTCACAATCATTTCTTCCTTAGCTTGGTGAGATATGGGCTTCCACTGAACATAGAACTCATCAGTTTGGCTGGCTAGCAAGCCCCAAGATCTCCCTATTTTTGTCCTACAGAGCTGGTGCTATAGATCTAAAATACTACATCCTATTTTTATATGGGTGCTGGTAATCTGAACTCAATTCTTCATGTTAAAGAATGAAAAAATTTTCACAAAGAACTGTCACCCCAGTCCCATGTTCATTTTTGCAAATGAATCATTTTTAAGTGAAAATCAAAATATTAAAATTAAAGACTATTATACTTTGTGAGTAGTCACTTTTTAAGTTAGCAAATTATTTATATCAAATTAATTATCACATAACAATTCGCCATCCATTTCATATGCAATACCACAAGGACCAAAAGCTAAAATAGGATAAATCTGAACAATAAAAGAAAGTTTTGTTCATTTCCAATATTGTATGAAACATAATTAGGAGTTGTTGATTAATGAAATAGTACCTGGGCACAATTGTACTATAAAATATAGCCATGAGCTTTAATTAAGTCAAAAAATATCCTTCTTCTGATCTCTCATTTTGTGTCCTCATATCAATTTTTATATATTATAGCAATATGTGGTGTGTGTGTGTGTGTGTGTGTGTGTGTGTGTGTGTGTGTGTGTGAGAGAGAGAGAGAGAGAGAGAGAGTGAGAGAGAGAGAGAGAGAGAGAGAATTATTTGCGTATGCTTCAGGATGAAAAGCATGTATTTTGCTTAGGAATGATGTTATCCAGCCTTCTGTTGCTGTGACAGTTTATGACAGAGGAAATGGTATTTTGATTCATGGCTTCAGGAATGTAAATCCACTGTTACTGAGATATACTGTTTAGGCTCCATAGTGAGGCCAAACATACTGAGGGCAGCATGTCATTGAATCAAGCCCCCATTTCATGGTACAAAGTTGGAGGTTGTCTTCAGATGCAGGTGTTTAGAGACAATTTATTATGACTAGGTTCTATCTCTTAGTATAGTTCATTCAGATTCTTGTCAATGAGTTAATCCATTGATTAAGTAAGTTCCATATATCTGATCCCTTGTCAATAACAGCACCATCAGAATCCCTAGTATAGAACATAATAGGCTTTTTTGGGAAACATGTAATGTTTAAATTTTAACTGAAGGGAATAATTCGATACTGAAGGTATGTTATCACCTCTGTATTAATTAAGCCAAATACTTAAATCTTAGATCATTAAAAGTGTAAATTGTTACTTATTTGAATGCATAAATTTAGTAATACTATATAAAATATTTTTATTAAAGAATATATGAGGATACAACTTCATACTACAGAATTCTGTGTCTTCTGGCTTACAATACAAATAGGAGAATCTACACAAGGTTTGTGCCACCTCTATCACTCCTCAATGGAACTGTCAAAATAAACTGTATCACCATTCCATCAAATTCTCTGACTATGTTTCAGATCTCACTTGTGTAAAAACACCAACTCTCCTTTGATACCTCTGATGTTGCCTTATCTGGCTTTTTATTACTGGCTTTTCATTTCATTACTACTTTATTCACCCACACATATCTTTGTAGTGTTTCTTGAAAGTATCTAATATTACATGAGCCTTCCTGGTCCTTTTTCTAACCACATTTGCCATTCTGTCAACCTAAAGTTCTCCACCTGATAATAACTCATTTATTTTTATTAATTTTTTTTACTTTTAATATTCTTTTTTCCCAGAGTTTTTCTTTCAGTTATTACCAATTTTACTACACAGACAAAAACATATGTGTGCGTATTTATTTATGTTCTGGGAGCACAAATTTTCTTGTACTCATAAATAAGCCCCAGGGAACCCAAGAATGTTAAACACACAGAATTATCTCTGTAGATGAAGAGATATTTAACCTATTTTCTTACCAAATGGCTAGGAATGGGGGTGTTTAACAGCTTAAGTTACTCCTACACTATCAGTAGAACCAGGCAGTATCTTATCCCCTCAAGAATCCATAAGCATGAAATAGGTGGTTAATAGTGTTAGTATATAAACATCTCCAGAGTAGCCATATTGCCCCAGCCCACAGAGCACAGTTCACAGAGCACGTCCCTGGGAATGTCTACATGGTCACCTGTCCCTTAAAGAGAGACACCAAGTGACAATAATTTCTTTTCTCTGCACCCCTTTCTTCTCTTCTCTTCTCTTCCCTTCCCTTCCCTTCCCTTCTCTTCTCTTCTCTTCTCTTCTCTTCTCTCCTCTCCTCTCCTCTCCTCTCCTCTCCTCTCCTTCCCTCCCCTCCCATCCTCCTCCTCCTCTCTCTCTCTCTCTCTCTCTCTCTCTCTCTCTCTCTCTCTCTCTCTCTCTTTCTCCCTCCCTCTACCTTTCTCAAGATATCCAGATTCCTAATAAATTCTAAATCGCATCCTGGCAGCAGCATACTTTGTCTTTCCATGCGTAAAATGCTAACACATAGTCTAGATGATCTCTGTATTACCAGTGAGGGCAGGGTATCTTCCAGGCTATCACAGACAGAGATGTTTGATAGCCCAGATGGCATCTGCATTACTTATAGGACCAAGATTACATTAGATTTTCACCTAGGTCCTTAAGATGACACATATAGCCTATGTAGAAAACTCATCTTCATTGAAGAAGTGACATGCTTTTTAAGAATTTCAATATAATCATGCCTCATTGTGTGCACAGGATTGTGTTAGACTAGAATTTTCTTCAAATTGTACTGTACTTAAATATGCCTACAATAAATCTCAATGGGTCAAACAAATACAATCTTCTTACATCTTGCTTCACACAAATTGTTACTCTGCTGACACTGTTGTTTACAAACACCCTCTTATTTATGAATTAATCTGACTACTTTTCATCTTTTTATCATCTTTATCATCTATGTATCTATGAATGCATACATGTATTTTCTATAATCTATATATAATCCATTATCTGTTGTCTACCTACCATCTATCTATAATCATTATATTATCTATTGTTTACCTTTAACATACCTACTATCTACCTATTTTCTATCATCTGTCTACTTATCTAAATATTTATGTGTCATATTTCATCTATCTCTAATCTATTTATCATCAATCCCCTTACCTGTCATGTATTTATTATCTACTTTCTATTAACTATCTACAACCTATCTTTCTTATATATCGCTATATATCTATTATCTAACTTTCTACCTATTATCTATTATCATCTATCTGTTTTTCTGTTATTTATCTATATATCATATATCTATCAATTATATATCTATTTACATCATTAGCTATTTATCTGTTTATTCTCTATTTTCTATGTATATGCTTCTTTTAATCCTTCTTCACTTCATTTTATTTGTACTTCTAATTACTTTCATTTATAAACCAAAGTGTAATGAAGACTTTCTGTACAAGTATTAAGACAAGTGTTTGATCCTCAGAAATTATTTGAATGTGGAGTAGATATGTTTGTCTGCCTGCAATTCTAATACTTTAGATGTAAAGAGAATAGAACACTGGAGCACACAGTCTTGATAGACTATCTGTATCTGTATCATTGAAATTAATTTAACTGATAGACAATGCCTCAATAATTAGGATGGAGTCCAGTCTCTAGGAATACTCCTTATGCCAGTTTCAGTCTTACACAGAAACTCATAGACTCACACACAAATGTATTTATTTGTATTCAAACATATTCACACAAGAAAAAAATACATTTAAGCTCAAATATTTTTTAAAAGTCAATAGACATTGGGATCTAAATTTGATCTAATGATGCTATGAAAGTGAAGCCTGGATTATTTTGAAAGCTGCAGGACTTTAAAGATAACAGAGCCTTAAAAAGATCTGCCAAGGGAGAGCAGCACATAGGTATTGGACTCAAACCAAGAAATAGAAGTGTGCTGCAGTCAGCAAAGATAAAATATAAAAGCCATCTAAGCTCTCTGACATCAGACATTGAACTATAGAATTTGAATTTTGCTCTGTTGAGTTTTGGTCAAGAGTTACCTCATTATGCCCTCTTTTGTCTATTTGTAATGTCAATGTACATTCTGTGCCATTGTATTTTGTAAGTATGTTTGTGATGATACAGTGTATGCTTAATAAAATAAAATAAGCCTGGTATATCAGATAACAGAATCACCTACAGTCAAGCCTTAAAGATCAGAGAGTGATGACACACATCTTTAATCCAATCACTGAGGAGACAGATTTTTCTGTATTTCTGTGAGTTTAAGGCCTAACAGCCAATCACACCTTTAATTCTAACTCTAGGACTATAATACAGAGTTGAACCTGGAAATAAAATACAGCTGGACAGAGAAGATATATAAAGCAGGAGAAAGTAGAAATTCATTCATTCTGTAGAAGCAACCAGTCCAGCTGGGGGGCCCCTTCAAGAATGCATTTATTCTATTTGGCCTAAGAAATTGGCTGAGTGAGACTTGACTGTGATCTGTTTCCTCTTTCTGATATTCCAGCTTTTCCTTAATGTCTGGCTCAGGGTTTTTATTATGTGCCAACTGGAGCTTGTGCAAAATATGCAATTAGATTTTTTATTTACATGGACTACTTTTAAGAGATTGACTTGAATCTTATAAATAACTTTGGGCTTTGATATTTTAAACACTGTTAAGTCTGTAAAAGATGATCAGGATGAAAATTTGGACTAAATGTAGTTTGAATTATGATATGGCCAGGAGATAATAAAGACCAGAGGGTAGAATGTGAAGGTTTGAATGAGAATGGCCTGTATAAGTGAATATGTTTGAATTATTAGTTCCCAGCTTGCAGAAGTATTTGTGAAGGATTTATGAGGTATGGTCTTGTTGAAGGAGGTCAATGGAGGCAGGCTTTAAGGTTTCAAAAGACTGGCATCCATCTCAGTGTGCCTTCTCTCCGCCTGCTACTTGCTTGAGATGTGGCCTCTCAGCTGTTCTTGTTGCCATGCCTTCATTTCACTATCAAGGACTCAAGCCCTCTAAAACTGTAAGACCAATTAAATTGGTTCTTTTGTAAGAAAAATTTATAATGTTGGTCTAAAGTACCAAATTCTAAAATAATTTTAATAGAGTCTTAATAGCAATCTTATTTTTTTACTTCAGTTTTCTATTTTGTAAAAATTTCCCCTCAAACTGATAGATTCTCAGAAGTCAATCAGAATCTTTCAATTCAGACTGAAAAGGAAATATACTTATTATTTTAAATGAATAAGTCCATTTTAGACATATAGACTATTTATAATACAGTTTTCCCACTCTAAAGTATGGGTATCTTATCTAATGCATAATATTCAGCAATGATTAAGCTTAAATTGTACCTTCAGAGATATTATGAATATTTTTATTATGTAGTAAAGTTAATGTTTGATTTTGAAGGTTGCTTCAATGAGTTTTTGCTCATGCTTTAAATTTTTATTGGTCATTTAAGAGTTTTAAAATGGAAACATTTATTTTAAATTGTAGAATATATTGTGGTAAAAACTTGTCTTGAAATATGTTTTAAACAGGGTTTATTTGGAGAAAATAGTTTATAAAACAGAGCCGGTTTTAGGAGAAGATGACAGGATGAGGTTGTAGTGCGCTGGAGCCTTTTTAAGGTAGATTTTTTATTTTTATGCCGTATGTTTGAACTCTAGGGCAGCTGGAGTGAATTGCGCACTCGGTCGGGGAACTCTTATGAGAGAATGATTATTTTTTGTCTTGGTCCCCTCCCTCGAAGGGTGTCATTTTAAAATTTTTTTTTTAAATTTTTAAACGAGCTTTATAATTTTGTAACTTAGTGGTAATGGTCTTTTTTAGCGTTTTAAAGTTTTTTATAAATGATTTTTTTAATAATTTTATAGAATGGAACATTTTTTTAGATTTTATATTTATTTTTTTATTATTTTTTGTTTAAATTTTTAGAGTTTTTATTTATTATTTTAAAATTTTTATTTATTTTTTATTTAATTTTTTAAAATTTTTATTAATATGAGCCCTGTACTCCTCTCTAACAAAATTTTTATTTATTTTTTCAAATTTTTTATTTAATTTTTTAAAATTTTTATTAATGTGAGCTCTAAATTTTTTTGTAATCAAAGTAGACCTCTTTTTTATGGAAACAATGAGTTTTTGGAGTGTCTTAATATGTTTATCTATGTTAGACATTTTAGCCTCATGTTTTTTATGTTGAGATGTCTTAAAATAGCTAAGTATGAAGTACATTATTACACAAAAAAGTAAAAGGACTCTTGGGTGGAGATAACCTCTAAATGCGTAATCTTGGAAATAATCTTTTATTATCATTGTGACAAAGTGAGAAAAATTTTGAACATTTATTTGGTAAGACATTGTAGAAAGGAAAAAAAATATGTAGAAAAGAAAAGGAAGAAAAAAATATATTTAGATGTAATGAGAACTTATGGCCAGCAGATGTCGCTGTCCTGATCATCAGCAGCAACAATGTTGCGGGAAACGAGGTGGCGATTTGGCTGGGAGGGTCTTTTTTAGATCTCTTAACAAATCTTATTAGGCGTGCTCTATTAGAACGGGTCAATCTGTCTCTCAGAAGGTCTGCCGCGGGTAGATTTGTTTTTGGTTGCTTGCAGAAGGCTTGTGCACAGCTGGTAACCAAGTTTAGACCGGCTCTGTAGGTGAGTGAGGAACCTGGCGGGTTTGTAGAATTAGCCCCACGTTGGGCGCCAATTATCGCGGTAAAAACTCGCCCTGAAATATGTTTTAAACAGGGTTTATTTGGAGAAAATAGTTTATAAAACAGAGCCGGTTTTAGGAGAAGATGACAGGATGAGGTTGTAGTGCGCTGGAGCCTTTTTAAGGAAGATTTTTCATCCCCACGCCGTACGTCTGAACTCTCGGGCAGCTGGAGCGAACTGCGCACCCGGTCGGGGAACTCTTACGAGAGAATGACCACTTCTTGTCCTGGTCCCCTCCCTCGAAGGTCTACTTCTGGAATCCTTTTCAGTTAACTACGCCCCGCTCGATCGTTCACATATATAGTTCCTGATTTCCCGCTACAAGAATATGTGCAATGCAATACAAACAAACATTAAAACTAGACTAAGAATACAGACACTCTGAACTGAGTTTTTTTGTTTTTTTTTTTTTTTCAAAGAAGTCACACTTTCTATCCTTGTATATCCTTATTCAAGGTCCCTTCCCCCTCCCACCACATCAGGTCATTCTTTCTTCTCCACAACTCCCCATCCCCTTCCCTGGGCAGGCAGCATACAGTCCTATGGTCCCACTGACCCAGTAATGCTTAGTTCAGTCTCCACTCCTGGCAGATCCAGCTTTCTCCGCCCCCGCCCCCCCCAAGAGTGAGTCAGGTGTTCCTCTAAGGGGAGTGGTTTAAAGATGATTATGTAAAAGTTACAAACAAAGTGGAGAAAGGGCTCAGTCACTAAAGGACTTGTCACACAAGCCTAGGGCCTGAGCTTGCAACCCAATTACCTATATAAGTAATAGTTACCACACCGTGCATCTGTGCTCTCAATGCTGGGAGACAGAAGGGCATGAATTCTTAAAGATAATTGACTAATTAGCCAATCAATGAGATCCAGGTTAAATGAATAGATATCAAAAAATAAGGTAGAGAGCAATACGGAAAAAAAAAGCACATGTTTGCCTCTAATTTTCAAGTGCAAGTACAACTATATGCACATGAAGGCAAACACTCATAAACATTTGTCCACATCCTACACATGAACATACAAGCAAGAAAGTTTTGTATGACCTATGTTTCTGAGGAATTTTATTTAAATAATTCAATAAATCAAAACCATCGCTCTTTCCTCACACGCTGAATAATATGTTATGGAAATATGAATCTTTTGGTCTTCCAAACCCAGCATGTTGCAATATGTATTTTTGAAACATTGTACAATTTAAGAATCTCACAAGTCCCTATCCCACTGGGGAACACCTGTCTGACTCAGTCTTGAGGTTGAGGGGAGAAAACTGGATTTGCCAGGAGTGGAGGCTGAACTAAGCAATATTGGGACAGTGGGACCCTGGGACCGCCTGCCGCCTGCCCGGAGGGTGGGGGTGTGGGTGTGTGGGGGTTGGGGGGATGTAGGGGGGGATGGGGAGTTGTGGAGAAGAGAGAATGACCTGATGTGGTGGGAGGGAGAAGGGACCTTGAATAAGGATATACAAGGATAGAAAGTGTGACTTCTTTGTTCATAATAATAAAATAAAATAAAAAGAATCTCACAAGTCTGTAAATAGTCTATTATTCTTGATACCATAAAGAGTTTTTATAAATTAAATAATTTTACAAACTGAAAATTTATGTGAAGAACAGTCATGATAATAAGTTTTATATTTTCTATTAACCAAATGAAATAGAAATATATTTTTGTTTCTTTTTCTTTTTCTTTTCTTTTTATTTTTGAGAGAGTGTTTTTCTGGGTAGGCTCTCCTGGACTAGGCTTGGCTCAAACTAAACTAAGAATTAAAGATGTGGCTTTCACTTCCAGATTCAATTTTTTCTTAATCAGAAAAATATGTTTATAGAATATTTTACTTTTTAATAGAATTACAATTTAGCCATTCTGTGCCATATTTTCCCCTAAATAATCAAGAATAGAAGTGAGCACACTAGTTACACGTTTCATAAAGTTAAAATCAGGCATTTGTTTAAAGGCATTCAATAGAACTTATAAGACATCTCATTACTAACACATTTTCATTTAAATTATTAAAACACTGATATTTGAATATCAAGTTCTACATTTCCTCCTTTTTGCAGTGAAACTATATGCAGAATCAAATAACACATCTTCTGATGTGATCCAATTAAACTTTACTTGCTAATGATATTAATCTATTTTGATTTATTTTTTGCTTTATTTTAATTATATAACAATTTATATACAAAATAGTTTTATATGTGTTTTCTTTGATTATGATGCTTCCAAAATACTAGATGTGCTAAAGGATAATAAATCTTATCATAATCAATAATAATTATGTATAATTAGTTAATGTCTACTTTCTCCATAAATAAATAGGAAAAAATTGGTTGAGTGAATAAGTAAATGAAGCTGGTGTTTTCTAACTTCTAAATAACTAGGGTTAGTATGTTGTCTGTAGCACAATGGAAACCAGATGAACTATGGATCAGAAATCCCAGGACTTTGTTATCCTATTAGAGGATGGGCATCTTAAGTTACAGAATACATAAAATAGGGACATTTTTGTCTTATGTACGGCAGGTCATATGTTATGAAAGATATCTGTAACATTATTTTCTAAGAAGAACTTTAATATTTTACCAATCAAATTGTAGATAACATTTACTTAACTTCATATATTCTATCTTAACAAAAGACATATAAATTTATTTTGGTACTTTCATTATATAACTAATTTTATCTAGTTTAGTTAACTAGATAACTGTCATTCTTTTAGACATTTTCACCTTTGCTATCAATTTTCTAAATTTTCGTTTAGACAACAAAAAATTTAAAATATCTAGACAAACAATTCTGTTTGGAATTTTTAAATAAAATCAGTGTGTATACTACTTAACCTGCTCTTCTAAAAAATTTATTTATTGCATTATTGTTAATATAGGGTAAAGGAAAAGTATAGATTAGAGTTATTATTTAAAAAAGCAAAAATATGATTTAGGATTGAATTAATCTACTTAAAGCTGAAATCAATTCTGTCCACCCTGAACAAACAATGTGTACAGAGGGTTTCATAAAGTTGCTCAAACCCTAAGTAGTAAATTCAATGAAGCATGCCCTAATAATTTCCCTCATACTGCCTCCTTCCTCATTCTCTCAGCTTCTTTTTATTTGCAGTGCCATTTGTGAGTCTTATATTGCAATGTTAAAAAAGAATGAATGGGATTGCTAAGTTATTTTATAATGGACCAGTAACACTGAAAGCTGTTAAATAGAAAATTATTTTCTTAAAGGACTACTTATACTATTTGCAGTGATAATTATGTGAGAATAATGTAATAATGACAGTAACATGACAAAAGGGTCATAGGATAGTATATCTGATGATTGTTGATCTCATAAGAAAAAAACTATTTATCTTGTTTACTTGTGTTACAAAGCCACAAGAGAACATAATTTTTGAGGACAGACTTTTTTTCTTTGCCCCAAAGAATTTTGTTTTAGAAGTTTTATGTTTTTTTTTCTTTTATTCAGATTTTATGTGATTTAAGAAAAAAATCATTGTATATTTTAAAATCTAAAATATGATTTCTCTTGACTATTAAAATAAGCAAACTTGGGACTACTTTTAATTGCCACTAAGTTAGAAGTTTTTCAAGACGGAGCTAAAAGCAAAGGCCATTTTATAGACATTTTGATGGCAGAACTCATCACAAATTAAAAAAAGCCATGTCAAAATTGCTTTTTCTTAAGCTACTTTAAAGTTCATTACACTGATGCTTTTGCAGAATCATGACATGAGAGAACAATGGGAATCAAGGCTGTACAAGATGATAATGTAGGCCTTTTGCCTTCCTGGATTTTAAATTTAGCTTCATTATCCAAAGTGTTCCTGCCTGTGTCAGGAGTCATGAAGAAAGAAAAGAATGGGAAATTTAATACCTTTATGGTTTTGAAAATGTCTTATTAAAATGTGGATAAACAGAAATTCTGTCCCATTTCTTTTTGTATTGCTCTAATTTAAAGTACTGTGTGTATTAGTCTATTATCATTCACTTATGTTCAAGCTTGATGTTTTATGATGTAGCATGCTCTTGATATTCCAGAAAATAACCCAAGGTGTTTGAGTAAATTTTTTTTTTTAAAAAAAAAACTAATTGTATGCTTTAATTTTGTTGTAGAACTTCTGCAAATCTCAATCCATCCAAGATGCTATAAATGAATTAAGGGATAATTATGCCATAATTTGAATAAATATGCCAAACTCAGAAAAGCATATATATTGGAAAGAAACAGATGACCAATGGCAATTTCCTGAAACACTCATAGTCATGAGGCAAAGTGAAGAAAATGTGATGGCAAAGAGATAGAAAGTGATGTCTTTATAGGAATAAAAGGGAACACTTCTTCTACTGATGTTTAACAAAATAAGCATATGGTGGTCCTCATTTTAAACATCTATTAGGAAGCTGACTTGATATTCTGGAAGAAATATATCTTTTAGCACAACAAACTATTGTTGAAACCTCAGAAGTTAAAAATATAAAGGTAGTTATAATGTCTGTGTCATAAGATGAGATAAATAAAAGACATGAGAAATTAGATAAGATCGAATGATTCTTTTAGAGTTTCAACAACCAAAAAAGCCCAAGGACAAGAAGAATTCAAATAAGAGAGAATGAAATTGGGTACAAATGAGACAATCTGCTTTGTTTATTGTTCTTGGTTCTCTGTTCTATTAGAAATAATATTTGTAGATCTAATCACCCCAGAAAATAAACTCTAAAGTTTTATTTTTGAACATATGTGGGACAATAAAATTGTTCCTTAAAAAGCCTTTATATGATGCCTTTGATATCATATAAAATAAAAACTAAAGCAAATCAAGAAAGTCTCAACATGAAAATAACTTTTATTTTTTATCATGATAGATAGGACGCTTCTTATCTTTTAACATCCTCCCATTTAGAAGCAATAAATGACTATATGGAAATTTAACTGCTGAGTGCTCTGATTGTAAGTTTATGTTCCTTCTCTGTTCCTTCTCTTTTGCTAGTTGTGGAGTCCAACTCAGGGATCCTCCATTCTCATACCTTAAACCAAGACACCAAGTCATTTCTGTTTGTACTTTTCACTATATTAATCGGAGACCTTAACAGTGAGATATCAGTATTGTATAAATTTTGCATGTTTTGTTGCAACTTCTCTAACTATATTTCAAATCTAAATGCATAGAATTAAGCTCTTATATTTTTTATATCATGAATAAAGTCATAATTTCTATCCATGTATTTTCTTGTTCAGACTTCCTTCTCTGTCCCGCCCCTCCCAATCACTTACTCTTTTCCCCATCACTTTATTTCTTCCCCAGCAAGGGCAGGAGGTCCCAAGCTACCAATGTGGCTTAGTTCATCATCCACTCCAGGCAGATTCGCTTTCCTCACCCCAACATCAAGACTGGGTCAGGTGTTCCTATGGAATGGGCTCCAAGGTGCTGGTCCAAGGTGTTTCAGTTTGTCAAACATGTAATTTCTCTTGTAGCTAAAAGAAATTTCATAAAGGAGCATAGAAAGTGTAATTAAAAAGAAAGCTGTGCCTAAGTTTTTCTTTAAAATCAAAGAATACCAAAGAAAAGACAAAAAAGTTCATTAAAATTTTGCATGTAGGAAAAGCAAGTCACATTCAAGGAGAGAACAATTAGGCTGATAGCGGAGAAATTTCCATCTGTATCAAGTTTTTATATCATGAATAAAGTCATAATTTCTATCCATGTATTTTCTTGTTCAGACTTCCTTCTCTGTCCCGCCCCTCCCAATCACTTACTCTTTTCCCCATCACTTTATTTCTGTGGTTTGCAGTTTGAACATGCTTTGCTTTTTGTTTACAGTCCACTAATGAGTGAGAACATTCCAGGCTTATCTTTCTGGGATTGTGATACCTCGCTCAGGAGGATATTCTCCAAATTCATCCATTTGCATGCAAATTTTAGGATATAATTTTTTCTTACTGCTGAGTAGTACTCCATTGTGTAGATGTACCACAGTTTGTTAATCCATTCTTCAGTTGAGGGGCATCTAGGTTGTTCCCAGGTTCTTGCTATTATGAATAATGCTGCAATGAACATAGTTGAGCTAATGCCTGTGGAGTGTGAATGTGCATCTTTATGGTATATATGCCTAGTAGTGGTATTGCTAGGTCCTTGGGGAGATTGATTCCCAGTTTTCTGAGATACTGCCATACAGCAATCCAGAATGGCTGAACAAGCTTATACTCTCACCAGCAATGGAGGAGTGTGCCCCATTTGCTCTATAACCTCTCTAGCATAGGCTGTCATCTGTGTCTTTTATCTTAGCCAATCTGACAGGCATAAGGTGGTATCTCAAAGTTGTTTCGATTTGCATTTCTCTAATGGCTAAAGATGTCGAGCATTTTTCAAGTGCCTTTCAGCCATTTGTAATTATTCTGCTGAGAATTCCCTTTTTAGTTCTGAATCCCATTTTTTGATTGGGTTATCCAAAGTTTTGAGCTCTAGTTTCTTGAGTTCTCTATATATTTTAGAGATCAGTCCTCTGTCACTTGTATGGTTGGTGAAAATCTTTTCCCATTGTGTAGGTTGTCACTTTGTGTTATTGATTGTGACCTTGGCTTTACAGAAGCTTCTCAGTTTCAGGAGGTTCCACTTATTGATTGTTGTTCTTAGTGTCTGTGCTACTGGTATTATATTTAAGAAGTGGTCAATTGTGCCTAAATTAATTTGAAGAATCAAAGTTTGTGGTGGGAGAAATGGTCACATTAACTGCTTTCTGAAATAATTTTCTTTTTCTTTTGTTAAAATATATCTTTCAGAATTTCCATTAATGAAGATATGATGCTGATAATAACTGTTAGGTTTAGATTCCAGGATATATTAAGCTCAGTACAGGTTTGATTTTTAATTGTGTTGATGGCTGTTTTCCCATAGGAGATTAAATTATTATAGCATAGTCCTCTGTGTGAAACTTGATACAGATGGAAATTTCTCCGCTATCAGCCTAATTGTTCTCTCCTTGAATGTGACTTGCTTTTCCTACATGCAAAATTTTAATGAACTTTTTTGTCTTTTCTTTGGTATTCTTTGATTTTAAAGAAAAATTTAGGCACAGCTTTCTTTTTAATTACATTTTCTATGCTCCTTTATGAAATTTCTTTTAGCTACAAGAGAAATTACATGTTTGACAAGCACTACTTTCCTGTCTCTAATTGACTCCTTCCATATGTAAATTAATGAAAAATGATAAAATGATTTCTTATATTTTCAATATGATATTTATAATTTTTCATGTTCTATCATTATTATTCTGTTTTCAGTCTGGATGTTTTGGAGTCTCACTCTCTTGATCCCTATTATCTTTATCAAATTTTAACTGCAGTTATAATTTTTTGTGTAGATAATCCTTTACAGAATTTATTTTAAACATTTCAGATCATTTCATAAATGTTGTGCAGAGTTACATTATCTTCCTTATTAAATAATAGTAAATCTATGTTTTAGTCTATGCTCATACAAAAGTGCCAGACTACAACATCTATTATGCAACTTTTCTTTAAAACTCTTGGCATTTGCTCACTTTGTGAAATAACTTTGCAGCCTAGATTAAAAGGAATTGTCCCTTTTCAGAATATTTTGGTTTTTTTTAGAAAGTACATTAAAATGTAAATAACTATGAGAGTAATATTCTCTGGCTAAACTTGATTATGCTATGGTATTAGAGAATTTATTTCCCTCATGGTAAGAACATTTGCTCACTTCAGATTTACGCAGTAATTTTTGTCCTAATCTGTAAATGTATTCCCTTTCCTCACTTAAATTATGGCGAATCAACTGTTAATTTTACTGCTTGGTGCCACAAGATATGGTCTCTGCTGTTTTGGATCTATCTGCTTCATTCATATGTGCCAGTCAATGAAGCCAGTCTATTCACTAGGATTAAATTGCTCAAGAATTATTTACTCATAAAATTTTAGAATAGTGGTTACTATACATCTATATCTCAAAACCTAAAATAATGAACAATTATTTTGTTATTTTGAGATTTTCCACAGGATTATTCTATATAGAACTATAGAACTAAATTTAAAGATAATCAAGTGTACATTTACATTCTGTCTGTTTGTGATATTGGATTTTATTTTTTTGCTGTATTTTGCTTGTACTTTTTATTGTTTGAAGCATTTATTTTTTAACTTTAAAACTTAGATATAAATTTTATGTAATCTCCATAGTTTATATGTTCAGCTCCAGTATTACAATCTTACTCCAATATTACATCATCCTGCCAAAATCTGTTAATTAGTTGCTCGATATCTGAGTTATACTCAATGCTGAATGGAATTTTTCTTATTTTATTCCACAGAGAATATTAAATATTACTTTATATCATCTATAATTTTACTTGACAGCTAAAAATTTTGGGTCTTTTTTGTTAATATTTGTCAAATAACGATAGATGTTAATGCCAAATTTAAAATGTGAGTTCAAGGCATGTTTTATATATTTCTTCTACAATGACTTGTATCTATGTTTAATATTTTATTTCAATGATAGTAATATTAGTAATACCTATAATTAATAATTACTTACCTGAATTAATGTGGGTATATTATTTTTTTAAATTTCTAGTTGTGTTAAAAAAATGTTCTGGTAGGTTCTTGAAGACACAGAAAATGTTTATGGAAAAATTGCTTTCAATTATGAATAATCCTGCAAAAAGTCATGCCTAGACTTTATAAGCAAATTATGAAAACATATTTGTTATGAAAATTTAAGGCTATGTGCTGAGCATTGTATTTATATTAAAGACATATTGCAGTATTGTTAACAAATGCAAGTCTTACGTTTCTCCATAAAAACAAGATATGTGACTAGGAATAGGCAAAATTATCTGTAGATTATGTACTTGTTCCTCACTTTAAAACATATAAAAAGATGTGTAGTTGCATACGTGCATACATGCCCATACACAAAATATTTTAAACAAATATATTACTCATATACACTATCAAGTAAGAGTTACAACTATAAAAAGATTAATTATATGCCATATTTCCTTAGAAATCTTCACTGTAATTCTGGGATACTGTAGCAGAAATTCAGAAGCCCTTGTTTAATGTATTATTAAACTTTCTATCTAATTTCTTGACCTTTTATCATTAGAAAAAGATGACAAAGCAATTTTATTTTTAAGTACTAATAAGCTTCATAAAGTAAAAAATAAGAATAAGAATTACTAGAATTTATAGATGGATAATGATTTTATATTCAATGTTAAAAACTTCTGAATAAATTAACAGTCTGAGTGTAATCTCAGAAATCTTCCCACCCATGAGTGTTCATGACTTAAATAATTGTCTACATTTCTCTCTTACGTCTTTGTGCAATTCAACTTTTTCTCTTCTTCTTACAAAGCTCCAATTTAAATGAACTTTCAGTCTCAAAAAGAAAATTGACTCTTTGGAGTTACATTCTGAAGAAGCCACCTTAAGATATCTAGAATGTCTCCCATATACTTAAATGATCCCATATGCTCACAAACAATTTCTTCTAGGTAATGGGCAACTGCCTTCAAAAACAACTGTCTTCCCTTAAAATAATCTGTCTTGCTTGAGTTTAAATTTAACAGTAGAGAGATGGATTTTCTTCTGGACTCACAAGCAACACTTTATTATAATACTGGTTTGAGATAGTTTTTATGTGTTCTACGTTTTTCTTTTTATTTTGTAATTATGTTATAACACAGTAAGGACTTCTAACATTCTCATAGAGAATTTCAGCAAAGTTTATATACTACTCTTTATGATGGATGGAAGTTGCACTAATGTTCATCATTTATGATGAATGAATATATTTTTTGAATCTTAAATATGTAATGTGAAGAACTTTATGATTATTCATTTCTGGTGCCTTGGTTCCTCATATAACATGAAACATCTAGGAACACAGGAAAATATTGTTGATCAAGACAAAATGTAAAAGTAAGTCAAAAATCTTATATAAGTTATTTCCCCAAAAGTTTATCTCCACAAATCTACAACATTTATCCTTAACATCCAGCATGCTAATCCTGTATTTTGTTTCTTCAACCTCAGACCTTCTTCTAAATGATGTTTTTTACTTATGCTTGTGTTTGGCATGCATGGCCCAGGTAAATGATATGTGCTATTTGCTTATACATGTAACTGTTTTGTGCTCCTAAAGGATCTTTGTAATAGACTGGATATCTGGCCTTTTCTGACAAAGTATTCTCACAGTCAGTGTTGGGTAGATGTGTCTTTAGGAGAATAGTAGTGCCAGATAGGCCAACCCATCTAATTACTGAACCACAGTAATAAAACTGAGACTTGCTTCTTTGCAAAAGACATCTGGCATTTCATGAATCAAGTAGAGCTGAAAAATGCCACTTTCTCACCTATCAATTATGGAAATAGATTGCTATATTTTTTCAGCCAAACTCTCCTAATTAACATGTCAAGACTATTGTTACTATATTCATTTAACAGGAAGATTATATAGAAGGAGATATAGGGATTATCCCACTACCAAATGATTGTTAATTTCTAAGAAATTAAAAATGCTAAAACCAGTGAAGTGGCTAGAAGCAGTGAGAGCAAGTCTTGTGATCACTAGAGAAGACATCTTCTATGCCTACAAAACTCTCTTTGGAACAGAACTTTGGGCTCTTGTGGCAACTTAGCTTTGCTTGGAAGTTCCTATAGACTTGGCCTTCTCATACCCTTATTTATATATTCAGAATCAGTAACCATTTTTCTGACTGTAGATTGCTAAGTATCAACATGATTGGAACTGTTTGTACTTTACAAGCACTGAGAGTTTGAGAAAAGAGCTGAATTAATCTCCATAATATTTATTGGGGCTTATTGTATACCCATAGTCTTAGATGTAATTTCAAACCACGAATAAGATCCTTCTACATGTGACATCCAATGAGCCATAAAAGAAACTGCATACACCGGCTGCCATGGAAAGATTCCAGCAGCTTCTCGGCTTGAGATCAGTACATAACAGATGGGACCAGGGTGACTGATTTAATTAGAATACTTTAATAGCAGAATGGCAATCATTACACAGTTCTATCAGCTAGGAGGAAGGCCATTAAATCTACAAAAGTAATTGTTTCATTGAGAGGACATGTCACATAAATATATCTACAAGTAATACATAAATATATACATATATATATCATGAAAGTGATTTTAGATGATTATGAAGATGATGTCATTATATAAGATATGATAGTTATCTTGATAAAACTAAACCTTTAGGAGACTTGAATATTTATCTTGTGATATTAATTGAAGAATTCTGCCATTATAAGTCCCCTTTGATTTAGTCACTGGTGTTTTACTTCAGAATTACAGCAGAGGAGAAATCATCTGCACACTGTTCAGAACATAAACAGTTTTGAACATTATAGGCAGTGTATAAAGTATCCAGCATTTATCTTGAGTTCTAGATCTCTAAGTGATATAAAAAACAGATAATAAAATACATAGGCTTTTCAGGGTTTTTTTTTTTTGTTGAAGTGGAAAGTCTTTAAAATTTATTAATATTTACTCATAACTCAATTTGAACTAATATGAAAATATTCTATTACACTGAAATTTATATTTATAGTCTAATGGATGACTATCTTTAAACATTTATGTTACTCCTGTGGAATATCTAATTATACCTTAACTATCAGAGACTGTATGGCATTGTTATTTGTAATAACACCATCATTAGAATGGTGCAAGCTTTCTTGTGATAATAAATGGTGGAGGTTCTCCATTTTTGTAGAATATAGATTTTCAAAGTATGACTTGATAACTCTGGATTTCCTGGGGGTCTGTTGTTATGTCTCCCTTATCTTTTCTGATTTTGTTGATTTGGATTTTCTCTCTCTGCTTTTTTGTTAGTTTGGTTAAGGATTTATCTACCTTGTTAACTTTGTCAAAGAACAAACTTTTTGATTCATAGATTCTTTGTATTGTTTTTTTGTTTGTTTCAAATGTATTGATTTCAGGTCTAAGTTTGATTATTTCCTGCCTTCTATTCTTTTTAGGTGAGTTTGCTTCTAATTGTTGTAGGGCCCTCAGCTCTGCTGCTAGTTCTCTTGTGTGGGATTTGTCTAGTCTTTTCATGTAGGCATCTAGTGCTAAGAATTTTCCCCTTAAAACTGCTTTCATTGTTTCCCATAAGTTTGGGTATGTCATGGATTTATTTTCCTTGAATTCTAAGAAGTCTTTGATTTCTTTCTTAATTTCTTCCTGAGACCCAGAGGTGGTTCAGTTGAGTGATGTTTAGTTTCCATGAGTTGGTAGGCTTTCTGTGATTCTTGATGCTATTGAACTCTAACTTTAGACCCTGGAGATCTGAAATGATAGAAGGTGTTTGTTACCTGTTGATATTTGCTTTATGACCTAATATGTGGTCAATTTTAGAATAAGTTCCATTGGATGCTGAGAAATATGTATATATTTTTTTGTTTGGGTGGAGGGTTCAATATATATCTACTAAGTCCATTTGGGTCATAACTTCTGCTAGATCCCTTATTTCTCTGTTGAGTTTCTGTCTGGTTGACCTATCCATGGGAGAAAGTGGAGTATTGAAGTTTCCTACGATTAGTGTGTGAGGTTTGATACAGGGTTTAAGATTTAGAAGTGTTTCATTTACATATTTAAGTGCACTTGTGTTGGGGGCATACATATTCAGGATTGAGATTTCATCTTGGTGATTTTTTCCTGAGATGAATAAGTAGTGACCTTCTTGGTTTCTTTTTATTGATTTTAGTTTAAAGTCTATTTCGTTAGATATTAGAATGGCTACACCAGCTTTTTTCTTGGGGCAATTTGAATGGAAAGTCATTTCCCATCCCTTTACTCTGAGCCTGTGTCTGTCTTTAAAGTTGAGGTGCATTTCTTGTATGCAGCAGAAAGATAGTTTCTGTTTTTGTACTTTGTTAGCATGTGTCTTTTCATAGGTGAATTGAGCTTCTGTAAGGCCAAGGACACAGTCAATAAGACAAAATGACACCCTACAGATTGGGAAAATATCTTCACCAACCCTACAAGTGACAGAGGATTGATCTCTAAAATATATAGGGAACTCAAAAAACAGGAGACCAAAACCCTTAAAAACCCAATTAAAACATGAAGTTCAGAACTAAAAAGGAACTTCTCAGCAGAAGAATTACAAATGGCTGAAAGGCACTTGAAAAAGTGCTCAACATCTTTAGTCATCAGAGAAATACAAATGAAAACAACTTTGAGATACCACCTTACAACTGTCACAAAGGCCAAGATTAAAAACACAGATGACAGTCTATCCCCACTGGAGAGAATGTGGAGCAAGGAGAACACTCCTCCATTGTTGGTGGGAGTGTAAACTTGTTCAGCCACTTTGGAATGCAGTATGGCAGTTTCTCAGAAAACTGAAAATCAATCTACCCAAAAATTCAGCAATATCACTCTTAGGCATATACCCTAAAGACACATATTCACACCGCAAAAGCATTAGCTCAACTATATTCATAGCAGCATTTTTCATAACAGCAAGAACCTGGAAACAACCTAGAAGCCCCTCACCTGAGGAATGGATTAAGAAGCTGTGGTACATCTACACAATAAAGTACTACTCAGCAGTTAGAAAAAGTGATACTCTAAAATTTGCAGGCAAATGGATGGATATGGAGAATATTCTCCTGAGGGAGGTATCACAATCCCAGAGAGAGAAGCAGGGGATGTACTCACTCATTAGTGGACTATAAATAATATATAAAAAGAGAGAGATGTCATTGTACACAAGAACTCAAGACCAGTCATAGCTAAATGACATGCCTCACTTCTGCATTGATTGGTTCTAGCAGTTCAGTAGGTAAGGAAAGACTTGTTTCCTTTAAGGGTCTGACCACAGGGAGTTTAATTATGCTGCAGTAAGCAAATGAACAGCATGAATGCATATTTTTGTAAAAGGGGAGATCATAAGGGTGGGCGTGATACTGAGAGGTCTGATAACTGAGTTTGATGGGGTACATGATGTAAAAACACCAAATAATAAATATGTAGATGAAAAAAAACTTTTTTTAAAAAAAAAGGAAAAAAAAATATTATGATTAATATCAAGGTTTCACTGATTTTGTAACTTTTGAAGACTTGGTTTATTTTTTAAGTTTTACGGAATAATATGATTTATATTTGTCTTAGTTTTTAAGTTATAGTAGAATTCTGTAGTAAGTTTATATTTTCTTGTGTTTCAGCTATCACTGTTTTTATTTTTAGTATGGAGTATTTTATTAGTATATTAAGTATTTAAAAGTTACAAAGTATGCATTTGTTAAAAATCACTCACGGAATTTAGGTTTAATTTTGCTATCTAAAAAACTCACCAGGTTTTCCAGAATCTTCAATTTTTTGAAAGAAATTTATAATGTATGTCCTTATAATTTTTGGAAATTTCATTTATATCTGTTACAATGTTTGTGTTTCAATTTCTAGTTTTATTGAATTAGGTCTTCCTTTTTTGTTTAAAGTGGTTATGAATTTGCCATTTGTGTTTAATCCTTAAAAATAAATAAATAAAAAGAAATAGTGGGGTTGCAACACACAACTTAATGAAAATTGTGTAAATAACATCCTAGAATTGATGTCAATTATCTTTAGTGGAAACTTTGATTTGGATTCTGCTAGAGCAGAAAGAAATAGAAACCCCTACCTCTGATTTACTGAGGTAATTTAATCATAAATGCTTTCTTTTTTCATATAAAATTATTCATACATCAAAATCATATAACTTGGTAAAAAGGGTTGCTAAAATATTACATCATTATTAGTGTTTTCTTCTTTTCAATAGCAGATTTTATAGATATTATTAATAAATGAGCACCTATATGTATATTTTTCAAAGTACTAAAACTTGATTTTCATTTAAAAAAATAAATACTCAGGGAAGAGCACACCAATTATTTTTCCAGGGTCAAATTGTCAGTCCCAAATACATAAATACAAGTAGCATTATATGGACCCCACAGGTATATTTGGGAATAGATATGTATATATATGCACATATATACATGCAATAACCATTGACAAAACCAAGGACTATGACTGTGAAGCATATTGACAATAACTATGTAAGAGTGTTTGGAGGGAGAAATGAGATAAATGCTAAAATTCAAAGAATGACAAAAATAATAATACACTCAAGTAGTGCATTTTAAAATTACTGTGTAATTTTCTACTTTATTACATAAGAAACAATGATGATTTTTTTTGCATGAATGCTAACAAATAAAGAGACTGTCTTAGTTTTAAAAAACCGAAACTCCTGGAAACTACAGTACCTATTGGTAATTTACTGATTAAGGTTTAGCTACATCCAAGGAAGTTGATACTTGACCAGAAATAATGAAGTGAGAAATGTTATTTCTCAAACAAAAATTACAAATGACAAAGATAACAATATGAATAAGAAAAACTAAAAGCATCCACAAATGAATCAAATTCATCTAAGATGTTAAAATTTGGTAAGCAATGATGTAATTTTTAAAATTTTTCTACATTATAAGGTTATTAACTCAAGGGAGGAAGCATTATTTTGGCTCACAATTCAAGGATACAGTCCACAAAGACAATAAACTCAAGGCTGAAAAGGATTGAAGGAGCAAGTCATATCAAATCCACAATTAGGACAGAGACTAAATGAATGTCTCAGCTTCATTTTATTGCTTATAGGGTTTAGGATTCTTGCAAAGGAATGGAGCCACCCAAAGTGGGTAAGTCACCCCAACTCAGTAAATGTAATCAAGAACCACCTAAATCCCAATAGGAATGTCAAAAATTTCCTATCCTACATTATTAGACAGCACGTATTGCAGGGAAAAAATAATCAGCCCAACCATTAATTAAACAGAAAGACAATGGAAGGATAGCCTGCCATTCTGTATTCTTATATATAGCAGTGAAATATTTCCAATAATAGTGCATCAGTCTCAACTACCATTATATAAACAACAGATATGTTATTTTCATATGAATAGTAATAGACCATACAAATTAAAAGTTATCTGAAGTACGTAATAAAATATCTTAACACAGCTAACCATTTGGAATGTAGGTAACACAGATGCAAGAGGTATAAAAACAACAACCACTCAGATTACGGTTTAGAAAGCCTATAGAAAGTGAGCATACTGAATTAAGAATTGTATTGGATTGCAGAAGAGGAAGATTCATTGAAAAGACTCACTTTACTATTATTTGTATTTTATTTTGGTATAATTGAACTCTCCTGATCTGTGGGTGGAGCATTAATGGACTCAACTAAAACTGAATTAGAAATTTGTGGACTAAAGATATACATGTATAGACTTATTTTCTTATGGTTATTTATTGAATAATATCATACTAAATTTATGATAAATATTAGGTTAAATCTAGGCATGAAGGATGGGCAAGGATATGTGTAAGTTATGTGAAAATGCTATGCCACTGAACGTAACAGACTGCAATATGTTTTAAGGTTATTACCTCCTGGGGTTCAATAGATGAAACTATATATACATATGTAAACTTGTGTGTAGGTTTGTATCTGTGTTAAAAGTGTGTGTATAAATGCATTCATGTAATCATATACTAATGACTCAGCTAGTGCTTTTATAAACCTAGTATAATTCTAAAAACTACTTTATTCATTCACAATAGATATGTTTTTCATAGTAAATGTATTTATATATAAATGCATATAAATATATACATTTAAATACAAATAAAAATACTTATATGTATATTAGTATGTTCATTTATCTATATATATTTGTATGTAGATTTAGACTTAAAGCGTTTCTACTATTACTAAATAGCATAATGAACAATTACATTCTAGTCATTTGATTTTTAAGAATCATCAGTCAGCCATTGTGTTGGCTCTTGGGGAAAAAGCTTGCCACAAATCTAATAACCTATGTGTGATCCCAGAATTCTTTTGGTGATAGAACCTATATCTGCAATTGTCCTGTGAGTGAGTTTCACATTTGCAGTTTGACTCTCCCTCCATATAATATATATGATAATTCCACATATGTGTGTGTGTGTGTGTGTGTGTGTGTGCGTGTGCGTGTGCGTGTGTGTGTGTGTATGTGTGTGTGTGTAACCAAGGGGCAAGTATGACCTATGTGACCTTACATACTCTGAATTTTTTTTATCTTCATAACCTCAGGTTGCCTACTTTCACTTTGTGTTCTCATTCAGCAATTCTGTTTTTCTGAAACAATTTCTTTCCTGCTTTGCTGCATTGCAACCCAGAATTTGAATGTTATGGATAAACAGTCTTGTCCTTATTTTCCTTTTCATCTAAAAATGCAAATGGTTGAGCAAAAGCTCTATCAGGCATGTCAAAGGCAGAAGAACAATTGGTTCATTTCTTTATAGTCTTCTGAGAACTGATTTTGTGGTAATGCAATAATAAGCCACTAAAAAGAAGTATGCCATATGAAAATCACTTTCCAATGCTCCCTCTATGAAATATGACAAATAAAACAGTTATTTATAATGCCAATAACTGAAAGAGTGCCAGAATTTTGAGATCCTCAGTAAATGTTTATTGAGTTATTGAGGGAATTAAGCCAACCAAATATCCTGTACCTATGTGACAACAATGCTAATACCTAATTGGCAATAAAACTGAAGCTTCGGGCTGCAATTTTGAAGCAGATATTACTTCTACTATGATAGATATTGTCTTTAGTTCAGCTTATGATGGAACAAATGAGTTGTATTCTAACCTGTGCCACATAGGAAATTAACTAGAACATACAAAAATTAAGCCTGTTAGCACAGCCTCAGAAACAAGGCAAAAAAATCTAATTTTAAAGTCTTAGGCCCTAATTTCAAATATGTGAAATGCTTATAAAAGAATGAATGAATTTCTATATCTGTGTAGTCTCCTGGGAAGATAAAATATATGAATTTGAAGAAAGAAAAAGTAGTGTCACTTTTTTTTTCTTTTATTTAGTCTAGATGAGATTTATTTTCTCTAAATATTCAGGATTTTGTTTGTGTTTCTGTAATTTACCCACAATTTGCAAATTCTAGGAATAATTTACTATGAGTTATTTATGAAGACAAAATGATGATTTAAAAAATGAACAACAGGGAAAGAACAAACACTGAATGACCAGGATAAACACTAATGACAATCAACAACAATGGTATATGTTTGATTGGCAGCTCCACGGTTGTCTACTGTGACTGTTTTATCTGTAGGTGGGTTGAAGGGATTCTGCCCCATGCCTGGTCCCTCTAGGTTCAGGGAAAAGTTCACTTTCAGTGTAGAAAACCTTTTCTATTTCTGATAGCATAAGACTATTAAGTCAAGTAAAAACACAATCCCAGTGGGGCTTCATCTGGAAACTGACATGAACTCACTATAATCAGTGGGACAGAATAAACTCAGCCATTATCAGACCGGAAAGAGATGCCTCTCTGCTTTAAACTACTCTTACCTATGTTTTTTTTCCTCCTATACATGCAATCTCTAAGAAGCTTTCTTTTTCTTGGAATATTTTGCATATTGTTTGCACTTTTTTATTTCTAGATGTTTTTAGTCACTTAAATGTTTGAATTTGCACAAAAAAGTATTATAAATTCTTCTTATGTTTGTGTGTGTGTTGAGAATTTTGGTCAGATGTTGCAAAGCACAGTGTGCTGTGGTAATAGCACAAGGTAATACTGATTTGGAAGGACAGTATTCTCAGCAAAATTTATTCACAAAAAGCTCTATTTCCTACTGCAACAAATACATGATTCACCTCTTCATATTGCTTGCTTCATTGATAACCAAAGGCATGTATTCTAGTGAATGGTTAGGAACTTCAAATAAAGGTAGTTAGTTATGCAAAATATTCCATGCATCATAAAAAGAATTCTTGTTCTTTGGAAACTCAGTATGTCCTCAGACACTGGAGAATGAGGTCAGTGGTTCATATTTGCAATGCTAAAATTCTACTCTATGAAACAGTTTGAAGTGTATTGGTATTTGTCCTTTTTTGAATGTCTGGTAGAATTCTGCACTGAAATCATCTAGACCTGGGCCTGTTTTGCTTGGGAAGCTTATAATGTCAGATTCAATTTCTTTTGGAGTTATAGGTCTGTTTAGACATTTAATCTTATCTTAATTAAATTTTCATAAATGGTACCAGTCCAAAAGTCTGTCCATTTCTTCTAGGTTTTCCATTTTTGTGAAGTATGGATTATCAATGTGTGACCAGGTAATTCTCTGGATTTCCTGAGGGTATGTTGTTATGTCCCCATTTTATTTCTGATTTTGAGGATTTGGATACTCTCTCTCTGCTTTTTTGGTTAGTTTGGATAAAGGTTTATCTATCCTGTTGACTTTCTCAAAGAACCAACTTTTTGATTCATTGTATTGTTCTTTTTGGTCAGTTGTATTGATTTCAGCTCTAAGTTTGATTGTTTCCTGCTGTCTACTCCTTCTAGGTGAGTTTGTGTCTAATTTTTCTAAGGTTTTCAGCTGTGCTGTTAGTTCTCTAGTGTGGGATTTCTCTAGGCTTTTCATATAGGCACCTACTGCTATGAATTTTCCTCTTAAAATGATTTTGTTGTGTTCCATAAGTGTGGGTGTTTTGTGGATTCATTTTCATTAAACTCTAGGAAGTCTTTGATTTTTTTTCTTAATTTCTTCCTTGACCCAGAAGTTATTCAGTTGAGTTGTGTTTAGTTTCCATGAGTTGTTAGGTTTTCTGTGATTTTTGATGCTGTTGAACTCTAACTGTAGGCCCTGGTGGTCTAATATGACACAAGGGATTATTTCCATTTTTTTTTGTATCTGTTGATATTTGCTTTATGACCAATTATATAGTCAATTTTGGAGAAAGTTCCAATGTGGTGCTGAGAAATATGTATATTCTTTTTTGTTTGGGTAGAGGCTTCTGTAATTATCTATTAAATCCATTTGCATCATAATCTCTGTTAGACTCCTTATTTCTCTGTTGAGTCTCTGTCTGGTTGACCTTACTAAAGGTGATAGTAGGGTATTCATTAACCCTTGGTTCAGGTATTTTATTTTTAATTTTATAGGTCAAGTGTGAGGTAAGATTTCCAAGCTCTTTATCATTTCTTTACCTAAGTCTACTAAACGTCATTAACAAGCTCAAAGATGATTCTGATTTATGTAATAAGAGTGTGAATGATGACAACATCTAAATGATTTACTTTTCTGAAAAAAAGATTGTCGTGCAGCCTCACCAGCAAGGAACACGCAACACCGGATCCTTCTCTTTGCAGTTTATTTGGGCCTTTAATTATCTTCTTGTCTCTCACTCACTCACTCTCACTCTCAGACATATGACGAACGACTCACTCACTCTCTCACTCTTAGATGAAGGACCACTCTCTCACGAACGACCCTGGGGGGAAGTCCGCTCCTGACTAAATACCCTCTGGGCCTCTAATCCCGGTAAGGCACGTGGACATTGCCCATAGGTCCCGAGGTGCCAGAAGCAAGCCACCATCCTCGTCTACAGCCAATAAGGAGTTGTTTACTCCCGAGAGCACTCATCAGGAAGGTGGAAGGCAGAAACCAACGCCACCTTTAGGGCGTGGTACAACACAGGTCCCTACAAAAGATTTTTAATTCTTTTTATTGTTTTAGAATTTTAGCCATGTATGTAGTGTGATTTTATTAAATTAAATGCCCAATCCCTTACCCCAACTCTTTTCTTATTAGTGCACTACTTTTTTCTTCCCTACTTCATGTTATTGTTTTATATTCATAGAACATTGATAAAAGAAGAATGTGATGCCAAGGGTCGTGTGCAATGATAGGGTTATCAATAGCATTGTCAATGACTTAAAGATAAAAATCAAGATAGTAGCCATAGGTCAAAAGAGACTTGCTGGAGGCTGAGGACTTGCATTGCTTCAAATAGGACCTTCTTTTTCCCCCTCATTCTATAATGTCTATTCTCCTTTTCAGGGAGATTCCTGCCCACACTTCCCTAAAGCCATTTGTTATTTAGCATGTCTGGATCTGTGGTTTGTAGAATGCAAGAAAGTTTATGTGCCTAGGATATTTATTGAAGGTAGTAGTAATATCAGTGCACATAATGATAATCACATCCACAATTATATATTAAGAGGAATTTTACATGTCAAATAGTATTTCTAACATTGCAAATGTTTTTACATTACAAGGGAATTCAGTCATCAGTCATCACTAGGTATTTCTAAATATAGGTAGCCTGAGATACAGAGCAGGTCCCTTTATTAGGGTTCCAAATTCGAAAATGATAAAACCAAAAGATCCTATTGGTTTATCTACAACCCTGGTTTTATCCTGGTTTATTGTTTATTCACACAGACACAGGAATCATTACACTCTTTCTTTCCTTCCTTTCTTCCTTCCTTTGCTCTCTCTCTTTCTTTCTTTCTTTTTTCCTTTCTTCCTGTTTCACTTCGACATTTTTATATAACTTTTTTTTTACATACCAGTGACAGTTCCCATTCTCTTTCCTCTTCCAAATCAGCTTCCAGTTTCCCCCCACTCCACTCCCATCCACTCCTCAAAAAGGCTAAATCCTCCTAAGGAGAGTAAACAAAGTATAGAATATCAAGTTGAAAAAGGATCAAGCCACTCACCCTGTATTAAGGCTGAGAAAGGTATCCTTCTATAGGAAATAGGTTTCTAAAGAGCCAGTTTATGAAGTAGGGGTAAATTATAGTTCTACAATCAGAGGCCCAACAAACAGCGCAAGCCACTCAATTATCATTCACATTCAGAGTGCCTAGTTTAGTCTCATTGTAGGTTGCCCAGTAGTTCCAGTTAGCTATCTTTTTGGGTTTCCCTATTATGTTCTTGATCCTTGAAATAAGATTGATCTTTATATAATCTCTCCTTCCTCTCTTCTACTGGACTCAGTGGTTATACTGTAACCAGTGCTTAGCTGTGGATCTCTGTATCTGCTTCCATCAGTTACTTGATGAAGGTTCTATAATAAAAATTAGGTATTGCACAAATTCTATTTGGTATTATAATAAAATCTTAGAGCCAAATATTGGAGGAAAGCTGAAATATTAGAGAGACAGAGAAACAACCCACAGTTAGTTCTCACTAAGCCAACTTCTTAGGCCTATAAAGTGTAGGTTCTGTCTTCATGAGTTCTCAATCTCAATTCTCTGAGTCTTCATCTTAAAGGGAACTCAGCAGTAGCTGAACTCCTCCTACTCCAGTTATCTCATTCCTGATTAAACCTTTCTAGTGCTAGAATTAAAGGTGTGAGCCATGACCAGGTCATTCTGCTTGGCTTTGCACTCAGAGTTTCTCTGGATTAAAAGAATGGATCATTACTTTCTGACTTTCCTGGCTTGGCTCTGTGAGTAGCTCTGTTCTATGATAATCCAGGCTAAACATATTAGTATATACATTATAGCAAAACAATTGCAGTGTTCATCAAATTGATTGCAGAATTTTGTGCCCTGGTCCTGAGATTCCAAAGTGACCACCAGTGATGCAAACTCTCCAAAATGCAAAAGCAACTTGGTTTATTGAAATACAAGTCTCGACAAGAGCCCCATTAGACACACAGACAGACGTGGTCATGGCTGAAAGAGTTACCCACCTCTCTGCAAGCTAGATTTTTTTTATTATTATGAATAAAGTCATATTTTTTATCCAAGTATATCCTTGGTCAAGCTCCCTTCCCCCTCCTGCCTCTTTCAGTCAGTCTTTCTTCTCTTCATCTCTTTATCTCCTCCCCAGCAAGGGCAGGAGGTCCCAAGATCCCAATATGGCTTAGTTCAGCATCCACTCCCAGCAGATCCACTTTCCTCATCCCAACATCAAGACTGGGTCAGGTGTTCCTCTGGAAGGAGTGTTATCCAAGGTGCCAGTCCAAGGTGTTTCAGATCCCAAGCTTTTCAGTGGTTTTGGTTTGCAGCTTGGACATGCTTTGCTTTTTGATTTTTTGTCCACTAATGAGTGAGTACATCCCCTGCTTATCTTTCTGGGTTTGTGATACTTCTCTCAGGAAGATATTCTCCAAATCCATCCAGTTGCCTGTAAATTTTAGGACATCATTTTTTTCTCATTGCTGAGTAGTACTGCATGGTGTAGCTAGGTCTTAAAGACAAAATCATTTAAGGATCTTAATAAAGATTAAGGTCTTTTTTTCGTGTGTGTGTGGGGGACTTTTCAGTTTTCCTCTGTTATCTTAGCCAACTGTTTGTCAAATTTCCCTAGATTATATCGTGGGTTGGACAGTCCTTGGCTACCAAATGGCCCTATGCTAAGTCTGGTGCTGGGACATTCCATAGTTAATTAGCTGCTATCAGATAGTTCCATTTATTAATTGTTGCTCTTAGTTCCTGTGCTACTAGTGTTACGTTTAAAAAGTGGTCTCCTGAACCAATATGTTCAAAGCTCTTCTCCACTTTCACATCTATCAGGTTCAGTGTAACTGAATTTGCATTGAGGTCTTTGATTCACTTGGACTTGAGGTTTGGGCAGGATAATAGATATGGATGTATTTACATTTTCTACATGCCACCATTCAGTTATGCTAGCACCACTTGTTAAAGATGATTTCTTTCTTCCATTGCATAATTTAGTTTTTTTGTTTAGATAGATTAGATTTATTTTATTTACATGACTGATATTTTATGCCCATACCAAGCTAATTTAATAATTTTGATTATATTGAATCTATAGATTACTTTTTATAAGAATGTCATTTTTACTATGTTGATTCTATCTATCCAAGATCATGGAAGATCCTTTCATTTTCTGATACCTTTTCCAATTTCTTTCTTCAACAACTTATAGTTCCTGTTATTCAGGCCTTTCACTCGTGTGGTTAAAGTTATTCCAAAATATTTTATGTTACTTATGGCTATTGTAAGAAATGATATTTCTCTAATTTTTTCAATTTTCAATTTGTATATAGGAGTGTAGTTGTAAGTTTTAGGCCTGGCCTTTCCAGCCTAACCCTGCGGTTTGGACAGCCCCACAATACCACAGAAACACACAGATGCATGTGTTAATTTTATGTTGATTAGACAATGGCTCTGGCAGATTACTAACTAGCTCTTGCTCTTAAACTAACCCATAATCCTTATCTTGTTCAGCAATGCACCTTGCAACCTTTTCTCACAGCAGCATAGTTGTCCTCTGGATCTGCTGGCTTCTTTGCTGGTTTCTCTCTGAGTGAGGTCTCTGTGGCATCTCTGCTTTGTTCTTTCTGCTCCCAGAGTTTCCTTAGTCTGATAGCCACACCGACAATTCCTGTCTGCTTTTGGGCAATTAGCATTTTTATTAAACCAGTAGGCAGGACAATTATTTACCATGCAACAACATAATCCCATTACATAGGAGGACTATTGATTTTTTTTGAGTTAATCTTGTATCCTGCAACATTGATGTAGGTGTTTATCAGTTGTAGAAGTTTTCTGATAGATTTCTGGGGGTCACTAATATATACTATTATATCATTTGAGAGTAGTGAAAGTTAAAAGTTTTACTTCTTCCTTTCCAATTTGTATTCACTTGATATTCTTTTGTTTTCTTATTTCTCTAGTTAGGACTTGCATACTATATTGAAAAGGTATGGAGATGGTGGAAAGCCTTATCTTGGTCCTGATTTTAGTAGAATGGCTTTGAGTTTCTCTCCTTTTAGTTTGATGTTGGCTCTCGCTCTGCTGTTTACTGATTTTATTATGTTTAGGTATGTTCCTTGTATTCCTTATCTCTCTAAGACTTTTTTTTATAAAGAGTATTGAATATTGTCAAAGGCTTTTTCAACATCTACTGAAAAAATATTGTGATTTTTTTTTCCTTTTCAGTATGTGTTTTATATGATGAGTGACACTGACAGATTTTTTCAACCATGTCTGTATCTCTGGGATGGAACTTATTTGATCATGGTGGATGATTTTTTTTTATGTGTTCTTGGGTTCTATTTTCCAAGATTTTATTGAGTATCTTTGCATCAAAGCTCATGAGAAAAATTGGTCTGGATTTTTTTGTTTAGTCTTTGTATGATGGTTGTGTCAGGGTGAATGTAGCCTCATACAAAGAGTTTGGCAATATTCATTCTGTTTCTATTGTGTGAAAAAATTTGAGGAATGTTGATATTAAAAAAAAAATTCTGGCAGAATTCTGTGCTGAAATCTTCTAATGCTGAGCTTTCTTTAGATGGGAAGACTTATAACTACTGTTATTTCCTTAAGAGTTATTCTCTATTTAAGTGCTTTATCTGGTCTTGATTTAATTTTCATAAGGTGTACCTATCCAGGGAAGTTTTCATTTCTTTTAGGTTTTTCCTATTTTGTATGGAGTACAAGATTTTCAAGCATGATATAATGATTCCCTGGATTTCCTTGGTATATATTTGATGTCCCCCTGCTTATCTTTCTGGGTTTATGATACTTTTCTCAGGAGGATATTCTCCAAATCCATCTATTTGCCTGCAAATTTTTGGATATTATCTTTTTTTTTTCTGCTGAGTAGTAATCCATTCTTCAGTTGAAGGGCATGTAAGTTGTTTCCAAGTTCTTGCTATTATGAATAATGCTGCTATGACCATATTTGAGCTAATGCTGTTGGGGTGCAAATGTGCATCTTTAGGGTAAATTATTTTTGACATATGATAAAAATAGCTGTTTTTCTGTCTCCCTCTTGGTTCATAGGCTTTGGGTTTCAAAATAGAATGCCATTTTAATGTAAATGTAAGAAATATTTGTTGTCCAGTATCAAAAAATCTGAAAAAATATACATTAGGCTGACTAAAATGATTATACTTGCTGACACACATACATATACAATACATACATGTTTGCAATAACAGAGAAAAAGGCAAAAAACTTGAGGGAGGGTTTGGAGGAAGGGGAAAGAATAATATAATTAAATTATTATCTTTAAATAAAAAATATTGGTAGCTTACATAAAAATGCAAATATTCTGTAGTTAAAGTTATTTGTGCTATATAATATGAAATTTCATACATGTGGAAGCAATATTTCTATCTTAAGCATAGTAAGGTCTATGCATGAGCTTACCTTGTTCAGCACTATATGCTCTATATAAATGTAAAATGACACTATCATAGCACAGTTAATTTTTTGAGTCCCACAAAAGCTTCAAATATGATCTTTTGTTTTCTAAGTAATATTTTATTGAATAATATTTCAATGGGGATTTTTAACTAATGCTAAATTTTAGAAATAATTTTATGTGCACTGCTGTTGATCTATACCACTACTTAGTAGAAAGCATTTATTAACTTTGTATAAGAAATTAAAAAAAATAATTTTTTTTTACTTTACCCATCCCTTAGTTCAAATTTAGTTTTTTTATAATTTCAAGTAGGCAATAGGGGTCTAGGGATTTGACTCAGTGGGAAAATAATAGTTAGGCAGTTCTAAGACACTAGATTAAATCCTCAGCACTGATATAAGAGCCAGACTTGCATTTGTTGTCCCAACATTTGTGCAGAGGGAATTAAACAAATTGCTGTACAGGCTGGTCAGGCATATGTACCCAAAGAAGTGAGGTCTCGGCTCAATGGGAGAAAGTATTTAAAGCAATAGGTAGAAACATATTAATAAAATGACCCAATATTTGCATCTATTCTTTGTTCATGCACTCATATGTGATAGTAGTTGCGTGTACACACACACACACACACACACACACACATATATTCATGCTTATACCTGTACACAAAGTATGCAAAAGGATTACAGTAGCATTAGCAATTCTAGGTGACAGTTAAACCAAGAGAAATCAGAAGTTTTATGTTATAATCAAGTTTTTAGAGATATTAATAATGTGTACTTGTATATAATTTGAAATAATTAATTTTATATGGTTACTAAATTTCCATTGGATCTTCTTCATCTGAATCCCTTTCATATTACTTTATGTGTCTGAAATACAGATCTCCATTGGATTTTCAAGTAGATTCATAGGTCAAAAATATCAATAATGGAATATTAAGAACCTCTAGTTGATGGGTCACTGTCAATGAACCATAAAAGCAATCAGCTTTCTTACTTTGCCCTATATGTTTCCTTCAAAGTTTAGGTTGAACTCTAAATATATATCATGGTTTTTCTTTTATTTTTTCCTGAGAACTGACATCCAGCAATAATTTTTAGTGCTAAAATTTGAAATATTATAAAAGGTCAAAGGATAAAATATCTCAAATTTGTAAACAGCTGATAGATAAACACAGATACATTTTTATATATGAATGATATTGGTCATTCTTTAAAATTATTTCTGACTAAATTTTTGATAATTTAAAAGTGACAATGAAAAACTAAATAATTTTCTTTTAAAATGTAATCACATTTTTATGTGGATTTTTATCAATGTATTATTTTGTCCATTTAATAGTTTCCTTAACACACCTGGAGATACTCTGGCTTCTAGCTAATCTATATTGTTTTTACAGACCCAGGACAGGAGATTTGTAATTATCTATCAGCCAGTCTAGTACCTAGAGGAGCTCACTTAGTCTGTTATTGAAGAGCTTTTCACAATTTATTACTTGTTTACTAAATACCCTGGCATTGCTTCTAGGCATGAGATCCAACCACAAAGAAATCATTTACATTTCTGAAAAACTTCAACTTTCTCATCTTTGGTCTCTTATCTGTATTAGCTCCTTCCCTTCATTTTACTGTCTCAGATATTTGTTTTACATGAGAAAGCATTACACTTTAATTTACATAAAAATAGCACCTTTTATTTATTCTGGAATCATATTTTTATTACCTATAATTCAATAGTGTGTGAGGAAGCACATCTAAGCTTAGCTTTGCATGAATGTACCTTGATCTTCATTTGTAACATTTAATTCTGGATATACAATATTTTTCTTTGAAACCTATAAACAAAGGTTCATATGTTGATGCTGGCTGTACATTGTGGTTTCAGCTGATTCTTATGTCACCTTAATCTGGACTTCAAAGCTACTTGCATTTCTTTACAGTGTAGAAGGCTGCCCTCTGAGGTAAGAAAAAGCCTGAAAGAACAAGAGGGAGTTGCTTGCCTATTATGATTTAATTACTTTGAATAATGTCACTTCCACTGTTCACAGATTCAACTTTAGAAAAAGAAACACACATCTCATGTCTTCAGCACAACACTTTGGGTGGAATAAGAAGAGTGTGTAATCTCATTGCAATCACCATTGGGAAATACTGTCTGTCGAGCTGACCTTCTTTCTGTGGCTCCTCATATGAACTAGGTCAAGCTCGTCAACTTTTAGTAGCTGCCATCAAATCCAGAGCTATTATTAATTTTACTAGTCTGTTATCAAGCTGAATGTGCCATTTTCTTGTAAGGCTTTAACAACAACAGATTATCCATGGGAGATATGTATAATATTCCTCTATGTTCAGATTTTCTGTAAATTAATATAGGCTTTAGAAATATCTCTGGACAGAGCCTTGAAATGCAAATACTGGTCTGCTTGTTAGGTAAACAATTATCTTCTAAATAAAATGTCATTTGTTGTTTTTTTCTTCCTGCTCAAGATAAGAGGTTTACAATATTGGGAAAGTGATGAATATGTCAACATATTATGTTTACTAATCTGGTATGCATTATATGAATTTTATGTTATAATCATTGCAGCCCATGGAATTTTAAGAATATTCAAATTATTTTTCTCACTCTTTCTTAGTATAATTCAGTCATGAAAATTCATAGTCCACTAAATTCTTCCTCTGGTTAAAAATAGTTAAAGCCAACTTTGGAACTTGAAGTAATATATTTGTTTTGATTCTCCCTTTTAATTCTATTGATCATGAAAAGTAAAGTCAGTATTACTTTAAATTTAATAAAATTTTGTTTGGCAATAAAGGAATAAAAAAGAGAGCTATTAATTAAAAATATTTTAAAATAAGTTTTGCTGCATTTTTATGGGCTACATTGTTTCATATGCAACAACAAATAAAGACTATAATCAGGACTAACAATCATTATTTCAATCATATCTGTAATATTTTAGCTTTAATTGAAAGTCAAATAGTATTTTCATTTTTAAGTCACTTGATTTTCTTATATTACCAGGTTTAATAAAATGATGTATACTTTACGTGAGAGAGAGACAGAGAGAAAAAATGGATGTGTGTTCAAGTTTTGTCACATATAAGTAGTTCCTGAAATATTTATTCCTGTTAGCTGTTTTTAATTTAATGCAACTAAATTTTTCATATAACTGCTCTTCATGCTTTTGTCTCCATTGAGACACTTCTATTATGCTAAAAAAACATAAGGAAGCAAGACAAGAAAGATTGTGAGCTTTCAGCTTGCTGGGGCTAAACAGCAAGGTCCTGTCACAAAACAAGACACCCTGAAAAAGCTTGTAGAGACATCGGTTTCTTTGTCCAAAGCTTTGGTTTATAGTGAATATGACATCAGTTCACTAACTGGTTCTCTCTTTGTAGGAGACATTTATAGAAAAATGTTGGACATGATTATTGATCATTTAATCCCAGTTTACATGGAAGTGATCTATATGATACATCACTTTATGTACATGTTTTGATGGTTTTACACTGAAAACACACAAATGTGGGGTAAAAAGTTATAAACACAAACACTGAAACACACACAAAACACATGCACACACATATACATACATTTATTAGAAGATATAACAATGCCATTTAAAAACCTAGAGATATTTTTAATTGCTGAAGTATTTCTTTTCATGATGGTGGAAGTTTATGCTCTGTATGATCACAGTCCAGTGTCATCAGCAATTGATTTATTCAATAACTACAAATTACTTGAAGAAATAAATAATCACACCTGTTTTTTTTTTTAAGCCCTAATTTTGGCAGGAGGTCAGAGCTACACTTCTGTAGATCCTTGCTGAGAGTTAGAAGTCAGTGTTAACATGTCCCTCTGGATGTTTCCAATCAGTTAAAATTCCCAAGCAATAATTCACAAGTAAATTACTTCCCCAGATATCATAGTTTCTCTTTTTCTTTTCCTCTACAAATTCCATGCAGAATTTCCAGAAATACCATTAACTTCACCGGAGTGTTTTCATATTTTGCAGCCCTGGCTCATGGCCTTTCCTACAGTGTACCCTCGAGAGTGTCTGGAAAATCACTTGAGCAGTAAACTGAAGCCAGGCCTTCTGTTCAGTGCACCAAATGTGACATGTTATCTCCCAAAGAACATCTCTGCTCACTGCTGCTGTGATTATGGCCTGAAGCCAAGTCTTGCTGCATACATATCACTCCTCAGTAAAGAATAAAAATGGTCCATGTAAAATATCCTGACTAGTAACAACTTTTCTTCCTTAGTAAACAGCAAATCATTATGAAAATGTACACAACTAATGTTTTGATGGTACCTAACAATAATTGCAACAAGATATTCATGTATCTCTCCAACAATAGACTCTTGTTGGTCACAGAACAGTCAGAAAGCTTCAGACTTTAATCCCAGCAATAGTCTGATGTCAGCAATGAAAAATTCTTTCTAAACAATAATGACCACAAAGCTTTTCATTATATATTATTTCAAGAACCAAAATTAAGTTTGTTATAACCATATTTATCTCTTCTCTCAGATGACTTTCAATTTTACTGGGCTTTCACTATATTATTTTATGATATGCATGAGCAAAATAGACATAGGCAGTGGAACTGTGAAAAGAGGATCCTGATGGAAAGTCCTACACTCTTTCCCTGTATGCGACCTGGCATGTCATTGAAAATCTCCGGTCCTGGCATACATGATAAAACCTCAATTTAAAAGTGATATTTTAACCCTGGGTCAGCAGAATGTATCAACCCAGAGCTATGAGATAAATATGAAACTTTAGAAGCCTCAAAAATTAATCAGAAAATAAAGCACCAGAACATTTCTCCATACACATTCACTACCTAAGGTTTGTCTTTAGAAAGCCTTAAAGTTATTATGGCCTCAATTTTATTGCAGTTTTGATACCCAGATGCTTAAGAGATTTCATGGTGGAACTTGAGAAGAAATATTCTAAAGAAAGGTCTCTGGTTCACATTGATTTGGGAAGGCAAAGGAGCATCTTGATTCATAAACGTTACTTATGTCTCCAATACTCCTCAATCTTCCTTGAAGATTCACAATGTAGAACATACTAATCTGCTGGCTCATTCGGGACAGATAACTGTAAAACCTCTTCACTGAATTCTCTCATTTCAAAAAATACAAATAGAAGTTTCGCCTCCATTAATACCAGTACTGCTTTCTCCCTTTATGAGTTTAGAATAGTTTGGTTGCAACAATCAAGACAACAATTGTTCCAGATATTTTTAAAAGTCATAAATTTTAGGATAATATTGATGGAGAACTTTTCTTAATTGTTCTAAAAACCACTGGATGCTATCATTCTAACATCAGGCTTTCTGGATATGGAGAGCATTTGAATAGTACATATAAATACATAAATTGTCACATGCACTAATAATCAATTTTCAACTTTCTTAAAATTATTGTTTCTTATTACTTTCGACTTGTCCTTTTGAAATTTCACTTAAATATTAAAATATTTAACAAAAATGTTTTGTAATTAATGTTACTAATTGCTAACTATATGTTTCAAAATATTCTAAGATTCACAGAATTCTTATCAATAGTGTTTGACTACTCAAATAAATTTTACTTAGTAATTTTAACTTTGTAGGGCTTATGTACATGTCTTCTATATGTAAAAGAAACAAAATTAAAATTATAATTATGATTAAAAACTACAACCACTTTGTTGTGTGATAGAGACATTATAACAAGTATGTGCTTAAGTGAATTTATCATTTTGCAAATGCAAAAGGCATTGAGCAAAGCAACTTGGGTTACCAGATATTGAATCTTGTGGACTATCAGTATATACAGAAGAGTTTTGTCCAAATTTGAAAAGTTGGAACACATCTGTGCTTGGGAAGATATTAGTCATTACAATATATAATACACAGATAAGCTAATCAAAAGAAATATGCCAACAGACCTAGATCTCAGGCATCAGTCCAAATTTATTATAATTTATTTAGCTATATATATACTATTCACATATTGTTTAAAACATAGCAAACTGGGTCATTAGAAAGTCCTCTGTTTTCTGCAATCTTTCAAATAATTTTAAGGAAACAGTTTTACTATTTCACATAAGCATTATATATATTGGAATGAATTGGAATATTTTAATTGTGCTTTTGCTTTTATAATTTCAGACATGTATCATGTGAATTCCATTGACTTTGCACCTTTCCAAATGCTCTCTAATCTCTATTACATCCTTTAATGAACCTTAAAAGTCCTCTTCTTAAGTTCTTGACTTTCTTGTTGTTATCTTGTGTTTTCTTGTTTAGGACCTATTGGGTTTAAACAGGATCCTGTGACCATGCATTAAGAACTGTCTGCTAGAGACTGGCAAAACTTCTGTGTAAAGATGTAAATATATTTTTATATGCAGAGAGAGAGAGAGAGAGAGAGAAAGAGGGAGGGAGGGAGGGAGGTAGAGGGGAGAGAAAGGAAACCATGTATGTGTGTGTTCTATATTATCATTTTTATACAAATAAAAGCATGTAGTACATATTTTATATTACAAACACTACTTTAAAATCCATCTTTGTTGTCATTGTTTTAGTTTACCTTTCTAGAGGCAAAAAATACTATAGCTTCAACAAACAGAGTCATTTTCATTTTATAGTTATCATCACAATCATGTATTGCCAAAGTATAGAATAATGCTCTTGTACCCTGTAAGGATTTTTTCTTTGTATTGGTTTACCAATATACTGATTGGCCAGTAGTTAAACAGGAAGTAGAGATGGGACAGCCAAACTAGGAGAATTCTAGAAAGAGAAAAGGCAGAGTAGAAGATGCTAGCCAGATGTGATTGCTGGACTAAGCAAAAAGGTACCAAGCCATGTGACTAAACATAGCTAAGAATTATGGATTAATTTAAGAGTAAGGGCTAGGTAGTAATATGCTTTAGCCACTGACCCAGCAGTTACTATAATATTAAGCCTCCAAGTCAGCCATTTGGAAATCAGTAGCTGAATATTTGGTAGTTTCTGATAGGACAGAAAAATCAAACAACACTGAAGATTGTCTAAATAATTTGAAATTATCAGAAGTCAAATGATATTTTCACAACTGTAATGTTAAGAAGTTGTTAAGTAGTTAAGAAGTTGAACTATAAAATAGTTATTTTTTCATTTTCTTAACTAAATTCATATAATTTTCACTAATGTGTAAACCACTTACAAATATGCCTAACTGAATTAAGTCCTACATCAACTGAAATCACTAATAAAAATAACCCTCAACTGAAGAATGGATTAACAAACTGTGGTACATCTACACAATGGAGTACTACTCAGCAGTATGAAAAAATGTTATCCTAAAATTTGCAGGCAAATGAATGGATTTAGAGAATATCCTCCAGATCAAGGTATCACAAACCCAGAAAGATAAGCAGGGGATGCATGCACTCATTAGTGGGCTTTAAACAAAAAGCAAAGCATGTCCAAGCTGCAAACCACAATCACTGAATAGTTTGGGATCTGAAACATCTTGGACTGGGACCTTGGAGCCCATTCCCTCCATAGGAACACCTGACCCAGTCTTGATGTTGGGGTGAGGAAAGTGGATCTATCACATTTTGTGTACAGAGAGGGTTTGCAATCACAAACCACCACAGATTCCTTCTATCAAAATGAATATTTCAATCTTGAAAGTATATGATTAGAATTCCCCAAAATTTAAGTTGCATCTACAAAACAGTTAACGTATTATGATGAGGATATAACTGTATATAAGATATCTAGATAATCTAATTGTGAAATTCATTTTTGCTTTGGTGAATGTATATGCATGTATGTGGATAACAGATAGCATCATTATTTTTTATGTAAGGTTTTGCCTTGAACTTAGAACTGGGTATAGAACTAGACTGAATCACTTATAAGCATCTGAATTTTCCTGTAAATATGTGCCTGGCACTCAGATTACTGCTAAGCTATCAGCCTAGATTTTAAGTGAGCACTGGGGTTAAAGCACAGATCTTTATGGTTGTATAACAAGCATTTACAACACTAACATATTTTCCCCAATCCAAATACTAACATTTTTATCTGATCAGATAAAACATAAATTAGGAAATGAAAAGAATGATATATTTAATAAATTTCAAGGCACACTTACACATATTGCATAACATTTTATTGTAGAGAAGACAATGAGAAACCAAAAAAAAAGTATTAAAGTCAAATGATTTGCCAATAGAGTACTCAGGGCTGCATCAGAAGCATGCGTAATGCCTAATTGATACTTGCGTTACTGCAGTTCTTTGGAGACAGAGAAAAGCTATCTCACTTGAGTCCCTTCAATCACCTCCTAAAGCTAGCCTTTTCTGCAAACTGTTGTAAAAGGTTTTTTTTTTTTTTGTATTGTTTTGGGTCTGGGAGGTTTGTGACCTGGTGTGTATGGTGGTTTGGAACTTGGTTTGTGTGTCTGTGGCTTTTGTTTTTTAAAAGAAATGAAATTATATGTTTATATATTTTAATACTGTTTGGCTCATATCTTATGTTTATTATTAGTTAGTTTTTTTAATTTTAATTTAATTTATTTTTATTTATTTGTTTATCGCGTGGCTTTTAGCCCGTGGCTAGCCGGTATTTTTATATGTTTGTTTTTTTTGGGGGGGCTGATTGAGAGTGAGTTAACTTTATTTTTTTTTTAATTTTGCTGTCTTTGATTTTTTATTTATTTTTATGGTGTTTTCTATGGGTTTAAACAATTATTTATTTATATCATATAGAAAACATTTTATTTTTTTTGTTTAATTAAAAAGGAAGGTTTTAATTTTTATATAGTAAAATTATATATAGAATAACTTTTAAGTAGGAATTATAGTTATAATATTTAGTTTATTTGTATTTATAAAATTAAAGAGAATATTTTATTATTTATTTTATTATTGTGAGTTTAAAGTTTTATATTTAATATATCTTTTAAACTAAAAAGAACTATATTTATAATTATTAAACTTTTAACCACATCAAAGACTACAGAAGGATATAATATTATGTAAATAAACAGGAAGTGTAAGCAACTTTCAGAATTTAGAAAATGACAGAGATGACACTTGTCTGTCTGGACAGTTACCTAAAGTTTTTTTGTAATGTTGGGGCATTTATTTTTAGCCTATAGGCCCAAAGTCTCTGGCAAACTTTTTAGTGATGTAGGAAATCTGACACAGTCTATTAGTTGTTTTTTTGTGTGTGGGTCTTGAAGAATGTTTGGCAATGTTTTTTGTAAAGCAGGAACTTGAAGGACCCTCTCGGCTTGTTTTGTCAAAATTTAGAGGTTACTTTTTTATGGAATTTGTATGTTTAGTTTATATAGTATATTATCAAGTAGTCAATATCAGAACAGTTTTTTGTCTCGTGGCTAATTGTTGTCATAAAGTAAATTTTATATGAAGTTTTTTTGTGTCTTTTTTTTTTTGAAATATATTGGTGTTGTCAGGAGCAGACTTGTCTTATTGTCTAGAAAAGTTTAAGTTTTTAAAATATCTCAAATGTCATATATTGTATGTCTTTGAAGTGTTTGAAGACTATTTATTTAATTGAAATATATCTTTGTATACCTACAAAAACTTAACTAACATGACTATAAGTTTGTTTATTATAAATGACTATTAATCTGTATTTTTTAATTATATATTATAATTTTAAATGAGTTATATCAGCATCATATTTTAATCAAGAGTAGAAAAATATAAACAACATAACAAAATTAACTTTAAGTTTATATCAATAAATTAAAATTTATTTATTTTTTAATCATTTTTATATCATATCCTCCAATTAAAAAAATAATTTAAGTGACCACAGTCACCCTCGTTCAAACCCCCACAAAAACCAAATATATAAAAATACCGGCTAGCCACGGGCTAGAAGCCACATGGCAGTCAAATTAATAAAAATAGGTTGAATTAAGATAAATGAGCTAGCTAATAATGTGCTTAAGATATGGGCCAAACAGTATTAAAAGATATAAGCGTGTGATTTCATTTCTTTGAGAGACAAAAGCTGTAGGCATACAAACCAAATTCCAAACCGCAGCCACGGGTCAGGTTACAAACGCCAGCTCACAAACTTCTCAGACTCAAAACGGTCGGGGGGAAAAAACTTACTACAACAGCGAACCTTTACATCTTATATACCTGTCTTAGAGAATATTTGTTAACACTGTAATGATGTGTCTTCTTAAAAGGTACCTTCTCATTTGTCCAATAAAGACCTAAATGACCATTAGCTAATCAGGATAAAATAAGCAAGACCTCTGAGCAGAGAAAGAAAGAGAAACTAAGAGAACGAATCTAGGCAACTGATTTCATGAGCAAACTTGAAGCAAGTCAGATTTGCTATACTAAGAAGAGGTAACCAAGCTACATAGCAGAACCTCAATTTAAAAAAAAAAAAATGACTTTCTTAATTTATTAGAGCTGGTTGTGTAAAAGCAAAATCTAAGGCCAAGCTTTTACAATTAATAATAAGTCTTTAGGTTATTATTTGCAGGCTGTCAGTTCAAAGATAATTCAACAAAAAATATCTTACTCCATTTTGTGTTCATCATGTGGTTTATAAATTCATATATACTGAGCACTTAAGTGGGATTTTATGAGCAGTGGGTGGATCACTACTTGGTGGCAGGATACTTAGTAGAAGTGCTTATTGAAGCTGGGGCAGATAGACCAGATCCATACTGTAACCTACAGTCATGAGATTCTACTCCTAAGAACCTAAAGGGGCCAGAGACAGTTTTTAGCTCATGTGCTAAGTAAGTGGACCAGAATAGCAGTGGCTTAGTTTCCACTTATCAGATTGTCCCTCACAGTCAGAGAAGGCTGCAGATGTATAAAAAGTAATATCCAGGATGAGAAAACCTGTAAATAGATATACTATGCTTAAGAATGTTCTTAGATACTGAAAAATGGGTATAGACAGTAAAAAAGTTTTAAAATAATAAAGAATTTAAAGAGAGAGTAATGTAATTAAAAAATAAGCCACATAAGAAAAAAAACATAAAAAAGGAGTTTAGAGCTTATATGATGTTTTATGAATTTTGATTTTTTTTAATGTAAATGAGCAGAGAATGGCAGCTGTTAAGAGACATTGAATTATAAAAGGGACTGCTAAATTAAACAAGCCTATACAATTTAAAGATGTGTTGGCTTCAGAACGGAAGTTGAAAAATGTATTGCATTTGGGGACAAGTAATGCTTTTGTTTTCAAAGGAAATAAAAGTTATGGATTTCTTAAAAATTAAAAATGATCAGATATGCTTGTTGGAGACTTTTTAAGGAGCTTGGCTATGGACATCAAGGATAAAGCCAAGAAAAAAGTACAGGTCAGGTAACATTTATGTTGATCCCTTGACATGGAAACAGCTCTAAGACTTGATGAAACATAATAAATATTGGTGGTTACAGAGTTCTCAGGACATTATGTTACAGTTCAGATATATTTTATACTTGCTCCTATATAAAATAAATAATTATCTTTAGCTGACTTGTATACAATGAACATTTCATACTTGTGTCAATACAGATATATGTTCCCCTTAAAGAATTGTATAATTTCAAAACAAAAGGGCCAGACACCAATGAAGACAAGTAATAACCCACATGAACCTTAGAATGCCTTTGTTGAAGTTTACTTACAGTTCTGCATCCAGAACAATTTCAAAGCTTCTAAATGAGCTGGCTCTGGTTTATAGATAATCCAGCAAAGACTAGATAAACTTTCCACTTATATATCACTCAGAGACTAAAACAAAAAATACTATAGCTAGCTCTCCCCAAACGTACCCATCTCAATTTTCTCAAGGCCCCTAATGATGTGTCACCTCAAGACAGACAATCTAAAGAACACAACACCTACTTCCCCAAGAGGTGGTTTCTGGTCATATGATGGATGTTTGGTTTCTTTTAGGGGGATTAGAAACAAGTTATTATTGGACATGCTCAAGAAATAAACTAAAAAGAGATTAGTTTGAGGTATCTCTTTCTGAAATGAAAAAGTAGGTTAAAGCAATGATAAAATATAAAGGTAAATTATTTAATCTAATTTTAAATTAAAAATATTAACCTTAAATAATTTACATTGGTATGGTATTTTGATTATTGATAAAGATTTAAGTGTATTTTGATTTAAAATACTGTATATAGGTTTTTACTTTTGTTTAAGGTAGTGTGCCTATGCAACTCATTTGAAAATGTAAAGTTTTAATCTTTAAAGGCTATTATTAAAAACTGGTTAAGATAAATAAAAAATGTCATTTAATCATCTATAACAATAAAACTTGTAGTCATTTAGATATGGTTTCTAGGTTAAACTAATATATTTTAGATAAGAAAAGCCTTCAAAAACTTAAAAGAAGAATAGCATATGACATTTGAGATATTTGAATAACACAAAGCTTTTAATGACAAAGAGAATGTCTTCTCTGGCCACACCAATTTACATCAAAAAGAAGTTGATGTAATCTAACTTCATATGGAGTGAGATTACATTTATGGCAAAGTTAATCATGGGATGAAGAAATTGTCCTTTATTTTTTGACTGCTGACTAAATGCAGTTCAAACTAAAATAACAGGACACAAAAGAATGCACCTGCTGATCCTTGTCAAGACGAGGCAGAACACTTTTGTATAATTCCTGCTAAACAGAAAATTCTGTAGGCTTGAGAAAAATGCCCTGATGCTACAGAGGAATCTAGGTGCGACTATCCAGGCAGCCAGATGTCTCTCTTCTTCCCATACTCTTGAAATTTGTTTGCACTGTATTTCCACTTACTTAAGTAACATTTGATCTTTCTTGAGTCTCTGGTGGGACTGAATACTAGAGAGTTGTAAACTGTAAACGTTTCCTTGTTAGCAGATTCAAATAAAAACTTACATTAAAAGATGTTTAGTTTATAAAATTAAGAAACATAAAAGCCTAAGTTGTTTATCTTTAAAAATGTTTTAAGGAATAAAGGGATATTTGAGGATAGTAACACAAGTTTTGATATAAGATATTTGGGTATAAACTTCGGACTCATCAAGATGAGATAGATAACAGAGTAATTTCTCCAAATTACCTAACTACAAATAGACTGGACATTTTAAATGTAATTATTACTTGATAATTGTTCTTAGTGTATGCAATGTTATTGTATCAGAGTCAAACCTTTTCTTTTTAGTTAGACATAAAGAGTAAAATGTGTGACTTGCACACTGTGAAGAAGTAGTGCTGTGATTGGTGTAATAGATAGCTGAAAGGTCAATATCTAGGCAGGAGATATAGAGGGGACTTCTGAACAGAGAAGTTTTTTGGAAAGAAGAAAGATGTGGTCACCAGCTGGACTCAGAGGAAGCAGGATGGAGACGAGTACAGAAAAGAGGTAAATGTCAAGTGGAAGAATGTAGACTAATGAAATTTGTAGGCAACTGGATGGATTTGGAGAATATCCTCTGGATTGAGGTATCACAAACCCAGAACGATAAGCAGGGAATGTACTCACTCATTAGTGGGCTTTAAACAAAAAGCAAAGCATGTCCAAGCTGTAAACCACAATCACTAAACAGTTTGAGATCTGAAGCACCTTGGACTGGCACCTTGGAGCCCATTCCCTCCATAGGAACACCTGACTCAGTCTTGATGTTGAGGTGAAGAAAGTGGATCTGCCTGAAGTGGATGCTGAACTAAGCCACCTTGGGACTTCCTGCTCTTGCTGGGGAGGAGATAAGGAGATGGGGAGAAGAAAGAGTAACTGGGAGGGGCAGAAGGGGGAAGGGAGTTTGAAAAAGGGGATACATGGATAAAAAAAAATGAGACTTTATTTATAAAAAAAAAAGAAAAAAAGTAGGCCTGTTTAAGCTTTAAGGGCTAATTGCAATAAGTCAAAGCTATGTTTCCATGTCATTATTTGGGAGCTGGCAATATTAAGATATCACGATGAAAAGTACTACTACAGACCTGAAGGCTTATTAGAGTTATTATGTGTCTTGCAAATTTCACAGAAATTTTGAGTATTATAACTTTCGAGTGAGTTTCATAACCTTCCTGATCTTCTCCCTTCTAAAAAAAGTTTTAGTTTTAAGAAAGTAAACATGCATCCAAACATTAATCTGAAATCACATTACCTAATGAATTTTATTCAGCAGTTTGTGATTTTTAATACATGTTAAATTATTTTATTTAAAATTGTCATATATAATACATACCTTATATGCCCAGATATTATTTTAAATATTTTAAACATAATTTTAGATAATTTTATATCCTCTCCTTAGCAACATATTTTAATATTAGTATTTTCATAATTGGTTATATTATCTTTACTTAAATGAGTTTTTCTTTTACTAAAAACTTTATTTCACTTTTTAAATTATGTCATAGCTTCTACATGCCTACTAAATACAGTGAAGATTCTAATTATATTTGAAGTATGTTTTTGACTTATTTCTTCATAAAAGGCAATGTTGATTAATTCAAGTAAAAAATATATTCTGGATTTCAAGGGAATGAAAAACAGTACCTGTTTATTATTGAACACTGTTTTTATTAAAATTCCCACAGAATGTCACATGCCTGTTGTTACTTAGAATCTGGTTTAGTAACAGTTGAGTTTGGGTGTTAGAAAAATAGGAATTCTGAATGATCACACACTAATTGTTATTAATGTCTTGGTGCCCTATAAGTTTCTGCTTTTCCACAATTAAGAGTTTTATAGTACCACCATCAGTATGATAAAATTATAAAGTAATGTCATAAGTAGATCTTGAGAGTGAAGCTTTATGATAAACTAGCATTTTGGAGGAAAACAACTATTGCTTTATCTTCCACGTTTGTCCATAGAGAGTCACACTATGACTTTCAAAAGAACCTCACAAGCACACTTGTTCTTGATCTTGGAATTCTCCATGCCGGTTCAAGCTAAATGACCATTGATAAATTCTCCAATATGCTCTGGGCAATATATTAATATATATGCTTTATTACAAATTGTACACATGTAGTCTTTATAGATGATTAAATTGAGATTTTAAGAATTTAAATAGCTTCAGACCACCCTTATTATCAGTGTTATAGACAAGATAAAAATCTGAAGGTCTTCCTAACTTACTAACACATACATGCACGTGCATACACACACACATACACACACACACAAACACACACACACACACACACACACACACACACGTAGATGGATTTTTCTTTGGACCACTAGTCCACAAAAAAAATGACATTAAGACTTATTAATTATGAAAGCTGGACCCATAGCTTAGGTTTGTTTCTAATTAGTTCTTATAACTTAAATTAACTCATATCTATTAATCTACCTCTTGCTATGTGGCTTGTGGCTGTTACCTATCCTCCTAAACATGCTTTTTCATCTGTATCTGGCTGCAATTCTGTCTTTTTTTTTTTCTTTCCAGGGTTCTCTCTATATCCAAAAGTTCTATAACTTATAACTCTTGTTATAAAAGTTATAACTATAACTCCTACCTAGCTATTGAAATTTCAGTATTTTATTATAACAATCACTGTGGTGATATATTGTATATTTAATAAAGTTTGTCTGAAATATCAGAGGACATAGCCATCTCTTCCAGCCTCTTTTTTTGTTTTTGTTGTTTTGTTTTTGCTTTCAAAGACAGGATTTTATGTGTGACATTCCTGGCTGTTCTGGAACTTGCTTTGTAGACCAGGCTGACCTTGAACTCACAGAGATCCTTCTGCCTCTGCCTTACAAGTGTTGGGACTAATAGTGTGCTTTACCACCGCTTGGCTGCTAGGCCTTGAATTTATAGAGATGAATACAGATCTCTATCTTTCCAGTGATGGGATTAAAGGCAGGGGTCACCACTCAGCATCTTTCATGGCTTAATTGTGAATGATCTTGTTCTCTAATATTCCAAACAAATTTTATGTATGGAATATTATATTTTATAATGTTCCAAAACCAATTAAAGGCAGTAGTTGGCCAACACAAAATAAATTAAACAGTTTTTGTTTTATCTTGTTTTATTTGTTTTGGTAGTCTCCTTGTTTTATATTGTTTGGGAAATTTTTTCTTATGGGACAAAGATTGCCTTTATTTTTTAACAAGACAGACAGACACACACACAGTGAGAGAGAGAGAGAGAGAGAAATGGATACAGCAAAGTGGAGACAGACAGAGTCAGAGAAAGACTATATAAAGAGAGAGAAAAAATATACTTGAGTGGAAAATAAATAGGAAGAGAGTGGTGTTTTGGAGAATATGGATAACAGAAATAACATTTTAAATGTATTTTACAAAAAATAATTTTAAAATTCATTTTAATAAAAATAAATGTACACTGTACTGTCACTCAAATTATTAGTCTGTTCTGTTAGCATTTATTATATATTTTGAAGATCACAGACACCTTTAGTAATGTCACAGATTTCCATAATAAATTGTCACACTCTTAATGCATTCTTACTGTGTTTAGTGATTGTTTGGAATGTCATGTGAAGTACTGAGTTTCTCAATTTTAAAATGATTATAATGTACTCCATAAAAATTAACTACATTGATTTGTCTTGTATCATGTAAGTTTACATGTGTTTGTGTGCATGTCTATGTATTATTCGTATCTGTGTTTGTTTGTATCTATGTGTGTGCTTATGACTATGCATACTTTTATGTGTATTAGTAAACGTGTACAATTGTGATCATAAAGATGTGCAAGTTTGGGAGCAAGGACTCAATACACTAAAATGCTGTGAAGTTTTCTTCTCTTTTTCTTTCCTCATAGTAAAACAACATCTACATGAATGAAACTATATTATGGATACACTTTTAGGCAAATTTAACGTTTTAGAGAGAAAAATCATTCTACAATCTGGACTAGGCAGAGTTCTATAAATAAGTTATATAGCATGGCATGTTTGTAAATGCACTCTTAATTCCTCTGATAAATTCAACATATTCCTTTAGGAAATCTACCACAGCAAGAGTCTTCAATGAGAAGCATTTGATGAATGTATAGTGTGAGGGATGTTAAACTGGATGCTCTGCACCTGTTGCTAGCAAATCAGTTCTGGTTCCCATGCCCACTTCTTGTTAAACTGGCTGCCTGCTGTGTAGCTCTTCCCTTCCCTTAGGCCTGTTGTCTTGCCAACCATCCGTGGAAGCTGACATTTCCTTCTTGTTTGCTTGTGAATTTAGAAAAGGTTCCTGAAGGGCCACCTGAGGGAGAGGTAGCATGGCAGATCTAGTGATGGAGAAACCAAGTATAAATAATAATATTGATGATGATGATGATGACTCCTATACAAATCACAAAGTAAGTAGAAAATAAAAGCATAAAGTTATGAAAGCTGGTGGGAGTAATGGGAACAATTCTGTCATGTTAACCTAAGGGAATTTTCTTAAGTAAAATGCTATTAGTCCTGCTGATGTACCCATGAGAAAACTGCAGACAGGCTTGTGTATTGAGAACTGCCTTTTATCTACTTCTGAAGATGAAGCCAAAAGGAAGTTTGCATAACTTTGAAACAGTTCACAATTTCTTTAACATCTATCTTCATAAAATACCACAAAACATTATAGGACATAATAGGTGTGTACACAATGCAAATACATTATATTATATAAAATGTATTAAAACCTATTAATGTAGAAATTGTTCAATAATATTTAATTTTATTCACTCAAATTTATCTATCATATATCGATACTTGTATTTAATTCCCTTTAGTTGAATATGTTTATTTAATTTTCTATTAAATTTTATTTATAAAACTGTAGTTTTAAATTGAATTTGATATTCTTTTTAAAATAATCATTTGACTCTTTATAATAATATGTATAAATCACTAAAGGACTTTATTTGGCATATACGTATTAACTATGTGCTCTTGCATTATGAATTCATTTTGAACATTATAATCTGTAGGTTTTAACAATGTAGGCTATGACAGTGAGACTAATTCTTTAGATGAATGTTTTGTCTTATTGTTCATAGACGTGACATCTTGTAAATTATTGTTCAGCATATAAAATTTCAAAATTAAAGAAATTTCTTTTCTGCTTAGGATATACACTGGAACCCCATTTAATAGAGTAGGTTCAGTTTACAGGTTTTAGATTAGGGTGGATAAGTGGTGTATTATAAATACAAACTGGTACTTTTGTGGTTCTGAAACATAAAAGGAAGGGGCTATGTAGTGGGATTATGGTATGTTGTAAATATTTGTCCCTCCTACTGGTTTAATTAGAAGCTGATTGGCCAGAGGCAGATGTGAAGTATGAGTGGAGCTAGCTCGGGGAACATATCAGAGCAGAGCAGAGATGCTACAGAGATGCCAAGAGACATAAAAGAAGGAAGTTGAAATGCTGCTGAGAAAAGGTACTGAGAAGCATGGATAAACAAGATAAGAATAATGGGTTTGTTCAAGAGCAAGAGCTAGCTAGCAGTATGTCTGGGCCCTAGGCCAATCAGGGTAAAATTATGTTTCTGTGGGACTGCTGGACTGCCAGACTGCCCGTCAAAACTCTGGTATAGGCACAAAAGTCCTGGCCAGAAGCCATTTACAACAGGGCTAGCAAGCAGAAAGCAGAAGGGGCAGTGGAATAGATCATTCTGAGTGCAGCAAGTACAACAGGAATTGTCACTGCTACAACTTTAGTTCTGAAGAATAGCAAGGAAGAAGTAACAGTAGACCTGAGCTAATAGAAAGTATTAAAGATGAGGAAATAATAGCCTGGGTTAGGCAGTTTATTAAAAGAAAGGATACCTCTGATGGCCAAGGCTGGCCTCAGTCTTGTTCTTTATTACAAATAAGTATTCCAGAAAGTCCAGATTATACCCAAATGAGGATAGGACAGGAGTCTTCAGCTGCCTTTTTTTTTTTAAAAAAAAAAAAAAAACCTTCAACAGTGTTAGAGGCAGGAACTGACTACTGGGAGAAGAGGTCCTATTTGAGTGAGTTGCTTATAATGGTTGAACAAATTCTAGTTTCACGTCAAACAGTATAGCAGCCAAGGATCACTGATCTGTAGACACAGGTGCCTAGATGCAGGATTACTCTGTTTATGATATTACTCTTGCTGCTATCTTCACTATTGAAGATGCCCTATGACTAAGGTGTAGGTGTTTTTCTTCTTGCCTTGGAGCATAAGGGAGTGTCTAAGAAATAAAGGAAAGATTTTAGTTCCAGTCAAGTTTCTGTATCTTTGAAAGGTGGTAGTAGATGTGATTAGAGAATTATATATTGAAATTTTTCATCAGGAAGTTCCCAATCTTGTTACTTCAAATAGAATATATGCTAATTTATGTAACTGAAGAGTCTAGAGTAAGGGAAATTAACTCAGGAAAAATTTAGGGTTAGGGTTACCAATCATTACATTGGCCACAACATCCAAATGTGATAGAATAATATCCTGGTTTTCATTACAGTAAACATGAGATATGCACGACTAAGAAAACTATATGGAAAAGGGAGTTGTTAATGTCCAGAAAAAAAAAATTCACTCATTGTTCCAGGAAGAAAAGTTGACGTGTCATTGGAAAGAAGAGATAACATTTATTTCAAATTACTTGAAGAACCATACAATGATTTAGAGGGAATCCAACATCAAAACATGAAAGGCACTCCTGATTTTTCACAAGCAGGCTGTTCAGACAGATGTATGAAACATCTGTCCTGATTAGCAATACAAACTACTATAATTTAGTGTCTCTGAGCTGATATAATTAACTTGAGTCTGAAAGACTTGTATTATTTAGTAAGAATGTAGACTGGACAATCTGAGGCAGGACGCCCATTGGTGATGAACATTTAAAAAAATGTGTCAAAACCAAAAGTTTATAATATTCTAGATTTTTTTCTGAATGTAACTTCACATCATAAATTGGATAATAAAATTATAGTGTACAAGATAATAAAATATATGGTTCATCTTGGATGTTGATGTTCAGGAACACTTTCAGTTTGCACTCTACATTGTGCTAAGTACATGACATAATGAGAGTCTACTGACATAGCTGTGATACTTTTGAGTTGTTATGGGCATGTTGCCTCACATTAGTGATTCAAAACAGTGAACTTTTACCAATTTACCAGCCAGTTTACAATCAACCCCCCTGAGCACCTTGCTGAAGGTATGTTTTATAGCTTCTAGGGCCTGGAGGAATCTTTGACTCAAATTTTGTGTGGGCTCTGAGATATGTCCTCCTCCACCCCAATCTGATCCTACATTCTGCATGGGCCCTTGTGATTCTATTATTCTATGTAAAGAAGCTATCTATCAAATTTGCATCTTAACCATCTCTGCAAACTCATTTTGTTTCTGGCTTCATACACTCATATTCTGGATGTTAGAGAGTGAAAAGTGTTATGCAACAGTTATGCAAATCATTACATTGGCTATAACATCCAAATGTGATAGAATAATATCCTGGTTTTCATTACTGCCAAATTCAAATGTACTTTATGCTAATTCTCTTCTAATCCTTTCTCAGATTTAGAAAATTCCAAATTATTTGTATTTTTTGAAAATGTTTTCTTCTTGTTCATCTTTCTGCCTCTTTTGCTGTCTTCTAACTGCAAATGTATTTTCAGTTTTTTCTACCAGAATAATTCCTACTCATCTGTGTATTATTTTAATTACAAAACACTTTTAACATATGGCAAGATTCAAAAAATAACAAAATAGACCCCCATACTTCAACTTCCAAGATTAAACAGATGTTAACATTGTAATGCATGTTTATCAAGTTTCTATTTTTGTGAGAAATGAAATATCACAGAATCATTAATGCCCCTATACCTGCCATCTACCTTAGAGAAACATATGAATGCATCATTCATCAAATGTACAAATTATGGTTTGATTTGTATAAACATAAAATACAAATTAATACATATATTAATTTATATTTTTCACTCAATAATACTGATTTTTCTTGCACATACAATCATATATATTCCAATCTTCATATTTATCTCTTCTACATTATTCCACACCTAGGCACTTTTTTATCAATTGTGTGTGTGTGTGTGCCTGTGTATAAACTTCCAAGAAGGGACTGTAGGTGCAGGATAGAAAAAAACTACTAAGGCCTTTAAAGTGTTTCTTTTTTTTTAAGGTAAGTCTTAGAGAATATTATGGAGCAAAATAGGTTAAACCAGCTAAGAGCATGTAAGTCCACTTTGGTTGTCCTAGAATAACATATCTTCATTGTAATCTCATGATAGTATTAAAGTAGGGTTTGCTGTGAGCTATATTTGAATGTCTAGAAGAAACCATAAAATTGAATAGAACAGGCTACGTACCTTCCTGCCTCTATATTATATGTTAGATTTCTTTGAAAAAGTCTTTTTTTTTTTTCGTCAGGGAGAATATTCCTTTGTACTAAGTACCATACTTTTCTTACTTAGTAAAAGTATTAAACCTTAATGCTTTTATCTCTCAGTTGTGCTTGGTAGCCTTATATTCACCAATGTCTATCACATGGTGTTTGAATATTATTTTTTAAAAAAAATTCTGTGTATTTTTGTGCTGTTGTAGAGTGATACAATTACCTATGCTGTAAACTCTCATGCTTAATGATATAGCTTACTACAGGAGAGATGCCTAGGAGATACATTTTCGTCTCTACTTGATACTTTAAAATTATTTTCCAATATTGCAGAACTATTTATATTTTTATAATTTATAATTGATTATACTGATTTTTAAAATTAGTATGGTCATTGTGTTAGTGTATGTCCACAGTTCAATGCTTATTCAATGACAACTCATGTTAGTCTTCTTGTTTGCTTGATAAAATTAGTATAGTACTCTATTTATGAATACACCTTAAAGATTTTTTTACAAAGTATAGAGAAATCAAGCTTTAATAACTTTCCTCACTGTTGACTAGTTTTCATGTCGGAAATAACCATATAGGATACTAGATAAGAAAAAATGTTTTTATCCCAATGTAAAGTCTAAAATCTACAATATCAACACACCAGTGAAGATGTTACAAGAATGCAATATTGGAAGAGTGGTTATGGTGAAATAAACTGTTCCACAAGAATTTATACCTGATACTTTAAAATTCATTAAGAACCTTGCTTAACCCTCTTAAGACATTAAGCATTAGGGACAAACTTATTGCTATTACATAGCTAAATTTTCCTGGTACAAAGTTGCCATCACAATTGTTATTTTTATGCCCATATAAAGTAGCTACTCACAGCCCTAATCAAAGAAACTTTTCTTTAAAAAAATAGAATTATCTGAAATGATACATGCCTGCTTAAATAATTTAGAATAATTGACAATTGAGAGAAAAGTCAAAACTGGACATTTGTACCAAACCTGTAAGTGGATCATATCAAGGGATGATCACAATAGAGGGGTCAGAAAAAATTAAGAAGTTGAATATAAAGATTATAAAATGCTGATTACATGCATGCACAGCCAATGCTGACATAATTTGATGGTGATTTCATTGCCTACAATGGCCTTGTACAAGACTGCGCTAATCAATAATTAATGAATAATAAATTGATATAGTATGATAATAAATTGATTGATATGATAAGGATGAGGTAAATAGAAAAACTGAGAAATTAATGTAATCAGAACTTACTTCATATACATGTGAAAATGTCAAAACAAGGCTCAAGGAGCATCACTAATAAAAGGACAAATGAGCACTCATTTATTTGCATTTATGATTGCATCCTAAATTTACGATTGTTTGTCTTAGTTAATTTTTTTCTATTGCTGTGATGAAACACAATGACCAAGGCAACTTATAAAAGGAAGAATGTATTTGGAGCTTATGGTTTCAGCACCATAGTGTCCTTAATAGCAGTATGGAGGCACTGGCCAGGTGGTAGAACAGAGAACTCACTTTTCATCCACAAACAGGAAGCAAAGACATCTAACTCAAAATGGCCTGAGTGGTTTGAAACTACAAAGTCCATCGACAATGAAATATTTCTCCAGGAATGCCAGTCCTATCCCTAAATGGTCACAAATTACAGACCAAAAATTCAAATGTTTGACACATATAGGTGATATCTCACTCAAACTACCAAACCCTTTGTCACCAGATGAATGTATAACTAACATGTAGTATATATACATATATAGGCTTTATCCATAAAAATAAAATTATGTCACTACAGGATAACATATAAATCTGGAGCCTTCAAGATAAAGTGAAATAATTTAGACATAGAAATACATGGAGTGAAATACATTGTCTCATATACAGTACTCACCACACACTCAACCCTCTCACACACACATGCATGCATGCACATACACACACACACACACACACACACACACACACACACACACACACACACACCACATACATTCTCACATACACAAATGAAAATTTTTATTATCAGTGAAAATAATCTTAATTTAATATGCAGCATTAAAGCACAAATGTACTTACTCTTTTTCTGTAACACAAAAGTGGACTAGGTGGTGGGGAAGAAAGACACAACAGAACCTCAAAGGTACATATTGTCAAAGAGCATCAAATACTTGAGTGAAAATGTTATTGAGACCTATCATATAATACAAAAAACATGTGATAATGAAAATTAGTAAAACAATTCTTACAGTGTGAAGTCAAAATGTATTATGCTCTTCTTAATAAATATGAATATGCATTTCATATAGTTTACCTAAGGATGGAATGTGTATGTGTTTATAATGTGAAGTAGAAAGTTAAAGAGTCATAAAATATTTCTAAAATTATCATGTAATCTTAACCATTCTAAGCCAAAGTATATTTTAAAATCCTGAATAATTTATGTTTGGTAAAATATCAGTAATATGTTTTATAGATATGTTATGGTATATGTAATGTACAAATAAGAAAATTGAGAAAGAAATGTGAGTGAGGTTCTCTGCTTTAATACCTCTTTAATAATAGTTTTTTTTTCTCTGAGCATAGGATCCACTTTACTTGAATACAGCTGTGCTGTCTTTGGGACTTTCATCTTAAGTATGGAATAATAAAGGTTATCTGACCTCGGTGAAATGCTCCAGGTTTGCTCCTGATATTCTGTATGTTGTTTGGCAAACTTGGATGTGATGAGGAGAATTTAGGATTGCCAGATGTGGATTATGAGCCATTATGTATTAGAAGTGAGATGGACAAACACCATCTACATCAATTGCCATATGGCTCTACTACTGAGAAGGGTGTGGAATATGTTGGAAAATAAAGTATAATTTTTACAGCATGCTGGGTGATCCTATATCTATAATAAGAATTATGCTGTGAAGCCTCTGAGCTTTTTCAACACTTTATTTGACTGGAAACTCTAGAATGCTGATGGCTCCATGTGAGTATTTATATCAGTGTTACTCTTAATCAAATACTTCAAGATGAAATGTTTTGCTTCATGTTTGAAAACCCAAGCTTTAATACAGTCTCATAGCATCAAATAGGTGATAGTTTAAAAGAAAAAAAGAATGAAAGAAATAAAAAGAAAAAGTCAAAAATCACATACACTAAGAAATGTCACACATTTTCCCAAGTATCAGCAAGTTGTAGATGGAGCTGGCACAGAAATTTCATTTCCAGAGATCTTGTAAACTGTACTGCTATTTCTATGTCCATAAATGAAAAATGAAATTGTTTATATTACTGTTTAGAATAAGATGCTAATGATACTGGAAGATGAAAGAAACAAAAAGAAATTGATTTGCTGTCTTATTTGAATAGTTCATAAAAAGCATTAGCTTTAAATGTGTTTGGTCTCTGAACTCCAAGCTTCATCATTAAACTTCAAGCTCCATTTCTTTGCAATCTCCTTTGCCTTTTTGGGGGGCTCAATCCTATCTTCACTGTGGAATTCTTAAAGGAACCACATGTATGCAGCTCTCCCTGAGCTTCAAACCTCACAGTATAATGTCCAGAGAAAGAGACAATCTCTTTCCTAAAAGCTACTAATGTAAACACAGGAGGATTAATAGCCTGATCAACCAGCAGATACCTGAAGGGTTCTGATACTGCACAATTCTCTAGATAAATATTCTCTGTCAGTAAGGTGGAATTCATTGATTTACTTCAACAGGGGCATGCTGGTTGTATAAATTCACTCCAAGCCATGAGACTTAAATAGGAATTATTGATTTTCCTAAGAGAAATCTGGAAAGTTCCTTTTAGGAAGGAGAACCAAATCCAGACAGATGTATATACTACCATGAAGAGACTTTTTCTTACCTATTCTGGACTTTAGCCTGTGTGGTAATGACAGAAATTTATGCATAATTTTTCTAAAGAAATTCTAAGTTCTTTTTCCGCTGGATGATAGCTGTTGATGTCATCTTCCACAAGACATATAAGACATGTCCTAGTATCAGCATTTTCCTTCTCATTTACATTCTGATTCAACCTGGTGCAAACATTTTTAGGATATTCAAATCCCTTATAATGACAACTCTATGCTTTACCAGCTAGATCTAATGATTTATTTAATCTGTCCTAGAGATTATTTATTGGATTTGTATCTAAAGCAATTAGTACAACTTATTTTTTAACCTATTTTATAGATGAGGCTGCCTAGTTGTAGCATCCTTCCCATAGGTACCTCTATCAAGAATGTTCTTTGTCTTTTTCTTGGTGAGTTATAAGAGAACAGTGGGTGCACTCAGTACTCTACAGTTTTTCTGAGATAGGGGTGTGATTAATACATTGACATGTGATTCCTCATCTCAGGTTTCTGCTGTTCTAGTATAAAATCTCATCCTGTTGATGTCAACAAGCACACTTAGAAAGTTAATGAACACAGCTCCTATTCTGAATAGCTGCAACAACTCATTTTCTATGTGGAGGTTTGAAAACTCATCAACAATAGCAGCCACAGACAGAGGTGCGCTTAAACAGACGTGAGATTTGAGATGAGCCCCTCTGTCCCTGTGAGGAGTTGGCCAGGATTTTCAATTCTTTGACCTCAATCTTACCCTCTAGAAAAATAAGCATTAACCCAAAGTTTATTATCATGCTAATATGCTTGGATCACTTTGTTTATTTATATAATTTCAATTATTATTCTTTTTATTTTTCATTTTTCCTTTTTTCATTACTTTTTTTTGGCTTGGACTTTGGTGAATAACCAAAATGTCTTTTTTTTCCCTTTAATTCGTAAAAGATAGTAAAGAATGAAGATAAGCTATCATTTTGGCATATAGTAATAAGGAAGGCATCTGTCTTATAATATCTCACAGATGTAGAAGCTGTAGTTTTAAGGGTCTCTTGTGTATACATTCCATATGATCTCAGAAAAGCCCAAAGTGTTTGGAACATCAGAACTTTCACATAATCTGTGTAGTCTCACATGTACATGCTGGTACTAGCAAGTACCACTGAACAGTCTAGAACCATGCTCAGTGTCTTTCTTCTGGTGTTTCCTTCACTCTGGAATATTAGAACAACTCTGTGGGAAGTGTGGCATTCTCATTTGTTATTGCTTTTTTTTTTAACTTGGTTGTTTATATTGTGATATTTTTCTCCTGTTAAAGTATATTGAATATTTGGACAAGTGTTTTGTTTCCTACCAGTTTTGTCTTACAATCATCGTCCAAATTTAAAATATGGAAATGGTTGAGAAGTGTAAAGAGTTTAAAAATTCTGAGAATTTCAGAAACTTGTTGAATATGTTACTAAATCATCCATGGGGAGACTAGTCATACTGTGAGAAAAGACAGGGTTAGAGATGGCTTATAGGTCCCTTGAAGAAGTAATTACATAATAATAAAACACAGTCTCTCCAATTTGTACTTAGCCTGAAGAAATACACCACGCTGATTTTCTGAGAATTTATGACCCTGGAATTATAACATAGAAGGAGATATTTGTTATTTTTTTCTAGTAATTCTGGAAAAACATCTGAACAGGAAGTAAAAAAATAAAGACAGGTGTATACCACTTGTTTCTACGTCCAATATCACTTGGATTCTGATCTACAGAAAAAAAATAAACTAGATATCTACTCCACATATCCTTCAGAAAAATAAAAGACATAATATTCAATCTGGATTAGCAGACTTTACAGTAAGTCATGCTTCAGAGTGTGCTTTGATACAAATTATACTCCCTAATGAGTCATAGAGCCCTAAGTAATCTGCATGGGAATATAAAGGCCATGTGTGTATTTTCTTAGATAAATTGTAAAATAGAAATTAGATACTTTTTATAGCATCAATCTTTTTTTCTGATTATCAATTTCATAATTTAATACTGAGAATGTTGTTTAAGGAGTACTCATGATTTTGTTTCAATATTCCTTATATGCATATCTTGTCAGGTAGCTTTTTTTGACCATCAGAGTTTAATTTTGAAACTAATTCCAGTGTTGAATAGTATGTTTATGTACTAAACTTTAATAGAAATATTAATGAATAGGGCAACCAAAAAATTAGGAGAACCCTTTCACCTCTTATTTCATTTCAGATGCTGAGTGTCACAGATATATATCTACTAAATATTCTACTCTTTGTTAATATCCCCACTTACAAAGTGGGATCAACCAATACACCTATATAAAGACTATCTGACTGTGTTGTAGTCTGGGTAGTATCTAGACAATTACTGACACACAAGATTTCTAGAACTGAGTTTATTATTATTATTATTATTATTATTATTAGCAAATAAGTCATGCTTTCTATCCCTGTATATCCTTATTCAAGGACCCTTCCCCCTCCCACCACATCAGGTTATTTTTTTCTTCTCCACAACTCCCATCCCCTCCCTGGGCAGGCAGCAGACAGTTCCATGGTCCCACTGACCCAATATTGCTTAGTTCAGTCTCCACTCCTGGCAGATCCAGTTTTAAGCTCATAATAACTATGAAGTCCTTGAAAACATTGCAACCCTTCAAGCCAAAACTTGAAGTTACAATATTCAATAGAAAATGAGTATTTGGTGTTAGATGCTGCTCCTCAAACCAGAAAACTTGAAAAACCCCTTATCCCCATTTTTTATGATCTAGGAAATCAAAGACACCTCAAGAAAATGAGTTTTACACAAACACACTTGCCTTATATAGTCCAGTTCATCAGCATACAATCCAGAGACACTTCTCATTCATGCTATGTCATTACACTCTTCAATACTCAATGAGTTTTAATTTTTAGAATGCAATAGGGCTGTGTGTTTGTGTTACATGTATGTGTTTCTAGTGTTTGTATTTATGTGGACTTGTGTGAATATGAATATATTATTCTGTGCCTGTATATGAGGAGGAAAATGTTGATTTCAGCTAATTTGATAGTTAATTTTAAATTCCAGTTTGCTTCAATACAGAATCACTTGTGAAGGTTCAGTTGAGAGATTATTCAGAACAGGTTTTCTGTTGGAATGTCCAAGTGTCATCATTATTAATTGATGGAGGAAGACTACACCTACTGCAGGTGTCATTATTTTCAAGATAGCAGGTAGGCTCTGAATTATATCAGATGAAGAAGGTAGATGGAAGCAAGTAATATAAGTATTCATTTTGTTCCCGGGCTCTTGAATTTGTATATGTTGTGACAAGCTGCTTGAATTCTGTATTGACTTCTGCTCTATAGTAAATAGTAACGTGAATAGAACTGAACACTGAATCAATTCATCACCTAGTTACTTTCTTTTGAGGTATTTTATCACAGAAATTGAAATGAAAGTTGAAGATGTGCTTTCATATACTGTTGTCCACCGTTATTTTTGAAGACAGAGACTCTCACTGAACTTGGAGCTAACTATTTCAGCTAGAAAAATCGAGAGAGAGAGAGAGAGAGAGAGAGAGAGAGAGAGAGAGAGAGAGAGAGGGGAGAGAGAGAGAGAGAGAGAGAGAGAGATTACAGTGGTGGTAATACTTCAAAATATACTCTTAATCATGGAGAAATGACTTTTGTATAAATCTGTTGGAAGATGTATCAAGAGATACATAAGAAGTGATATAAGATGGCCTAATAATATTGTGAACATGCTAAATGCCCATTTTCATATATCTAATTCATGTAGCTTATTAATTCTAAAGACTTCATATTTGGAAATCTTGCTAGCTCTTGTAATTTCCTATTCTCTTATAATTGTATTGAATACTAATGTGTCTGTGCATACAAACATGGACATTATATGTATTTGGTTTTGATATCTATTTTTGTTTAAGTTTTCACCTACAAATTGGCACACACAATTTTGTAATTTGATAAGTAAATGAGTTGTTGCTGTATACATTATGATTACTTAAAATTTAGTACTGCATTTTCCACAGTAATGTAACATCCTAAATTATAATACATTTCACACAAAGTCATAATTATTCTTTTATCAACAAAAAATATTCTTTTTTTTTTTAAAAAAAAAAAACACTTCTATTTATTTATTTATTTGCCTTGGTATTTTGCCTGGAACTGGCACTACAGACAGTTGTTAGCTGCCATGTGGGTGCTGGGAATTGAACCCAGGTCCTCTGGAAGAGCAGATGGTGCTCTTAACCACTGAGCCATCTCTCCAGCCCCAACAAAAAATATTCCTAAGGGAATGCTTTTGTGCATTACAGAAATTATAAATTTAGCTTAATTTGTTTTTAAATAATATGATTAAATATGTTGTAAATCTTTATGAATAACTTGAAATGCCAGAAAATTTCAATTTGGAAGAAAATTTTTCTCGATAGCTATTTTATAAACTAGTTATGTACGTATGCAACAGAAAAAATGTGCATATGTGTGCAAATGGGTATTTGTGTGTTTAGTTGTGTGTATGTGAGAGTCAGTGGCAGTGTGTGTGCACATCAAGTAGATTGTCTGAATATGAGATATATAATGAGAGTATATGTGTGAGTGACAGATAAAAAACATGTGTTTATGTGTGTGTGTGAGAGAGAGAGAGACATGCATGTGTGAGTGTGTGTATGTGTGATATCTGTGGAGTGCTATGTAGAATATGTTGTAGAAAGTGTATTTATACATTAATTCTTCTTCTTTCTGTTCCTGACATAAGCATGCAATATTTAAAAATATCATATAAATACTTGATAAGTGCAAAAATTATTTGGAATGGATATATATCCTCTGGGTAATACTGTTCAAATTAAACATCCTTGATAGTCAAATGTAAATTTTTATGGGGCATACTTTAAGGAAGTAACACAATTAAAATATACCTTTCATATTTTTAAAGTATTTAATGTTGATTTTTAAAAAATAAGCAATTAAAAAAACTAAAATTTCTATTTATATATGGTAGAAACATAGAAAAATAAATGCAAATGCAATATGCCTGCCTAGATATATATACCAGGCACATGAGAATTGCTATAGTGCTAAATAATTTTACATATTTTAGTTTAGAAATACATATATTCTTATTCACAAGCCTGTGTTTTATAACCTATTTATGAGTTATTTATTTTTTGTTTTTATATAAAGCAATTTTAATTCTCATAATAAGTTTTTATAATTTTTTTCTTCAAAAGCATTTCTATGTTAATATTGCTACACATTTTATTAAAAATAAGGTAATATACTATTTTGCTTTAATTGGTTGACATTATTTTTAAAAATTATTTGAATTACTACTTACTGATTATGGTTATTTGCATAAAGAGACATTGTCAAGATACTGTGCATATGTTAAAAGAATATCTTCATATCTTTGGAACCATGCCTAGCTCAGGCTTAACAAGGCCAGTTTTCACTCTCCAATGCCTCAGAAACATAAGTAAAAGCAAACACAAAATGTTTATTCTTGTCTGGGGACATATTTATTTAATTTTTGCACTTGAGAAGTAGAGGAAAGAATTCCATGAGTTCAAGGTCATCTTTAGGTGCAAACCAAGTTGAAGGCCAGCCTGGGCAATGGGAGAATTGGTCTCAAAAGTGAACAAATACTGTTTTTTCAATTTTTTACTCTGATTATAATAAAAAGGTAGGTACTTAAAATATTCCAAATGAATGCATTACTCTATGTTGTATTTTGTAATACTGCTGGTGTTAATGTAATTTTATTAAGAGTGAAGTGAATCAGAAAACATGAAATATTATATTCACTTTGCAAAGCTAGGGCTTGAAACTAGCACTAATACAGCTTTTCTAGGTGTAGAAAATATGTCAGTTGAACACTTTAAAATTATCTTAAGTATAGAATCACACATATACATAATATACATATTATATACATATGTAATATATAATGTACATATATAATGTATATAAAAGATGTTTAGAAAACTTCACATAATATCTTTAAGAAATATTGTAGTTCAATTGAACCATGTGAAATTCATTACAGCACAAATAATGATTGCAGTGCAAATAATCATCAAATCAAGTTGATGACAACGGTGAAACTGCTGTATAGTCAAAAACATATTCCAATTTAAATATTCCCAGAGTTTATTTATTCACTGTGCTCTAAGAGAAAATTCCTGTCTAAAAGTCTCAACTGTCACTGAATTCTGAATAGCTGTCAACCTCAAATTCCTCTTTATTAACTAGGAGTGATTCAGGCATTCTGATGTAACCCTGAGCATTTCTCCCCCAGCCTTGATATTTACATTCTGTAAGTACTTGTAAACAATTACCATATTCCCTACTTAGTTGTCTGTTAGCCAAGCTCAACAGATTGAGCTGCTTTAATCTTTTCTCATAAATCAATCTCTCCATTTCCTTAATTACTCCTGATGTTCAGTGCTGAACATTTTCCAACACACTCATCATATTTCTAATACAGCTTTCCAGAACCAAAGCATTTCTGTAATGGCTTCATGTTAAAATTATGCTTATTCAATTGAAATAACCACAGCAGAAGATGTTTTCCTCAGCATTCTGTTGTCTGTGCTGCTACACAGAGGGGAAACATGTCCATATAATCCTCATTATCACATGTGTTCCTGGTTTACTCCTTATGGCCTTGTGCCAAACCACAGGGTTAGCATATGAAAGAAGACTAATGGCGTTTAGATTGTACTGAATGGGCAAAAAGTATGTCTGTCTAAATAAAGAAAGAAATAAAGATATTGCTACTTAATGTAAGAAGGATAATGTTACTTTTCATATACAAGCCTCAAAATATTTCCCCTTATAATACTATAGCCCTGCATATCACTATCCCCCACCCAAATTATTCATATTTGAAAGAAGTCTCTACTTCTGTCTTAGTAATGGTTGTTTACATATAAATCTAGCAGGTTTCAAACTAAGATAATACTAATTTATAAAAAAAACATAATATGAAAGTAAATGGAAAGCGGTAAAGTGAAGCCTAGCTGAGGGTTTTCACATGAAGGACGGTATAGTTATTTCTTGTGTAAATAGGGCAAAGAAGTCAAAGGAATCTAAGACTAAACTTTTGCATGAGGTGTTCTAAACCAAGGATCTATTACCACCAATAAATGAGTGATGAAAAAAGAATTAACAGTTGTGATTTCATATAGTTTATCTGCTTTAGAAATGTTTGAATGCAGATATCAATGTATAATAGAAGCCCATTCCTAGTGGAGACATCTACATCACAGTGTCTACATATGTGGTCAGAAAAGCTTGCAAAAAAAGGGGTGGAAAAATTATCAAAATACCATGAAGTCCACTGTGAAGTTTCCTAGAAAAAAATAGAATAAACAAGACTGAAACCATAGCTTTATGAATGGATATATTAACATAGAAGAGATAAATTTTCATGGGGTTCCATTCCTAGGTGAAGAAAAATAGTGTATCTCAAGGTTGATCCCCTTATGGTTTCTCTAACACAAAGTAATCATCACTGAAACCATATTTTAAATGCCAACAACAAAACATTGACTCAACACATACATGTATATACCAATAATAACCAAAGAAGAAGAGGCTATCGATATCAAATATCAAATTTGATAGTGTGAGGCACGAGAGTGGCTGATGGAGGGAAGCTTGAAGGGTCTAAAGGGATTAAAGTGATAGGTTGAAAATGTACCTCTTTTTTTATTTTATTATTATGAACAAAGAAGTCACACTTTCTATCCTTGTATATCCTTATTCAAAGTTCCTTCCCCCTCCCACCACATCAAGTCATTCTCTCTTCTATATTTTACTTCAAGATATCTTTGAAAAGGTTGAATGTTGAAAATTTTTAAACATTTTCATTTTTCTTTTTTTTAAGATTTTTATTTTTCTTAATAATACATTTATATGCTTGGAAACATGCATATAAGTTAAATGAAAAGTAATACATGGCAACAATATATAATGATCAGAGAATAAATCAGAAATATATTAGTGCTTTCACAGGAAAAGTATGATAAGTCATCATTGTCCTCTCTAATCTTCTTTGATCATCTGTTGTGTGGAGAGATACTTGAAACTTAGAGTGACTTTACCAACTATCCAACTAACTAACATGAATACAAAGCATTCAAAATAGGAAATTATTTCGAATAAAATTAATTAAATATATACTACTATATAGAAAAACTCTATTATCTTAGAGAATACTGACTCCTTTTCTATGACTGAAAGCAATTCAGAATATAGTCGTAATATTTAACACTCAGTATCGGGTTTTAAGATTTACAGGACATGTGTCATTTCCTTCAGTTTTATTACACATTTTACTATCACTTATCATATTAGTTTGAGAATATTTTATGATTTTTAATCATTTTAAATCTGTTGTTAAATTTAGAAAAGAGCACACACTACAGATTTATCCTTTTTCCAGTGGGAAAACAATCCAGTCTAAATCCTACGTGATTGTTAATCATAATTGTTTACTCCATTCGTCTTAAAGTAAACCACAAAGAGTAGCAAATCACACTTCTGTGTTCTCTAACAATAGAATTTTAAGAGTTAACTAATTGAGGAAGACCAGCCCTTGTGGTGATGTCATTATCCAAAGAATTTACAGTGAAACTCATAAGCAGAACATAAATAAACAGGGAAGTATTTCATCAGCAGCAATCTTCCTCCTTCCTGATTTCTTATTATCATTTGGTGAGCAATATTGATTGCAATATTGTCACATATTCCTACTCCGGTGAATTCCTTGCCAATTTCAGAGCATGGACAGGAACAGGCTGGTGATAAAATTATACCTCAAAGCTGTCTAAGATATTTAACACATTAACAGAATGTTTTCTTAACGTACATTAAAGGTCGGAGACGGGACCAGTGCTGTCTGCAGAGTCCCAGCACACTCTGGAGCAGGGGCAGATAATCCCTCCCAGTCACCATACCCACAGTTCCGGCTGAGGGAGTTTGCATGGCTACCCACTGCCACCTCGAACTGAGCGTGCCAACAACTGCAGGGGTCTCTGAAGGACAGACTCAGACCCTGACCAGAGAGGTGACAGGAGGCACACAAACCTGAGTCCCACAACTGACCAGGAGCCATCTAATCATGAACCACTGAAGCCATGGGCAAACGTCAGTGCAAAAAATTACATAATAATACAAAGGACAACATGGTAACTCCAGAAGAGAGTAGCGATCTTACAAATACAAGATCTGAACTGAGCAATGAAGAGGAAACAGAAGGAAGCAACACCAAAAATTCCTTTTTGATGATCATTGAAGCTCTCAAAGAAGATATGAAAAAACCTTCAAGAAATAGAAGAAAATACAAACAAAAAATTGGAAGAGATGAACAAATCTATGAAAGAAACATGCCTTATACCCTTATAGTGGGAGACTTCAATACCCCACTTTCAACCCTGGATAGATCAACCAAACAGAGTCTCAACAGAGAAATAAGGAGTCTAAATCAGGTTATGATGCAAATGGATTTCATAGATATCTACAGATCCTTCCACACAAAGGTAAAGGAATATACATATTTCTCAGCTCCTCATGGAACTTTCTCCAAAATTGACCACATAATTGGTCGTAAAGCAAATATCAGCAGATACAAAAAAATGGAAATAATGCCTTGTAACATATCGGACCACCAGGGCCTAAAGTTAGAGTTCAACAACATCAAAACCCAAAGAAAGCCTACCAACTCATGGAAACTAAACATCAATCAGCTGAACCATCTCTGGGTCAAGGAAGAAATTAAGAAAGAAATCAAAGTCTTCCAAGAATTAAATGAAAATAAATCTACAACGTATTCAAACTTGTGGGACACAATGAAAGCAGTCTTACGAGGAAAATTCATAGTGCTAGACGCCTATATGAAAAACCTTGAGAAATCCCACACTAGAGACCTAACAGCGCAGCTGAAAGCCTTAGAACAATTAGAAGCGAACTCACCTAGAAAGAGTAGACGGCAGGAAATAATCAAACTTAGAGGTGAAATCAATACAATTGAAACAAAAAGAACAATACAAAGAATCAATGAATCTAAGAGTTGGTTCTTTGATAAAGTTAACAAGATAGATAAGCCCTTAGCCAAACTAATCAAAAAACAGAGAGAGAGTGTTCAAATCAGCAAAATCAGAAACGAAAGGAGGACATAACAACAGACCCCCAGGAAATACAGAGAATTATCAGATCATATTTTGAAAATCTGTGTCCCACAAAAATGGAAAACCTAGAAGAAATGGACAGCTTTCTGGACAGTTACCATCTACCAAAATTGAATGAAGATCAAATTAATTACCTAAACAGGCCTATAACCCTTAAGGAAATTGAAGCTGTCATTAAAAACCTCCTCAAAAATAAAAGCCCTGGTCCAGATGGTTTCAGTGCCGAATTCTACCAGACTTTCAAAGAAGAATTACTACTGTTACTCCTCAAAATATTTCACACAGTAAAAACTGAAGGAATATTGCCAAATTCCTTTTATGAGGCCACAATCACCCTTATACCCAAGCCACTCAAAGACACAATAAAGAAGGAGAATTACAGACCAATTTCCCTCATGAATATTGATGCAAAAATTCTCAACAAAATTTTGGCAAACCGTATACAGCAATTCATAAAAGGTATCATCCACCATGACCAAGTAGGCTTCATCCCTGAAATGCAGTCTGGTTTAACATATGAAAAACTATAAATGTTATCAATCATATAAACAAACTAAAGGAACAAAACCACATGATCATATCCTTAGATGCGGAAAAAGCCTTTGTTAAATCCAACACTCCTTTATGATTAAAGCCCTGGAGAGATCAGGAATACAGGGAGAATACCTAAATATAATTAAGGCGATTTACAAGAAGCAGACAGCCAGTATCAAAGTTAATGGAGAAAAACTCATAGCAATCCCACTAAAGTCAGGAACTAGACAAGGATGTCCTCTCTCCCCTTATCTATTCAATATAGTTCTCGAAGTTTTAGCTAAAGCAATAAGGGAATGAAAAGAGATTAAGCGCATTCAAATTGGAAAAGAAGAAGTGAAGCTATCTCTATTTGCAGATGATATGATTGTATACATAAGTGACCCACAAAATTCTTCCAAGGAACTGCTACAACTGATAAACACCTTCAGCAATGTAGCAGGATACAAGATGAACTCAAAGAAATCAGTAGCCCTTCTATACACTAAAGACAGGAGAGCTGAAAAATAAATAAAGGAAACATTACCCTTCATATTAGCTGCAAATAGTATTAAATACCTTGGAGTAACTATAACCAAAGTACTAACAGACCTATTTGACAAAAATTTAAAATCATTGAAGAAAGAAATTGAAGAGGATATCAGAAACTGGAAAGCTCTCCCATGTTCCTGGATTGGTAGGATCAACATAGTAAAAATGGCAGTTCTACCAAAGGCAGTCTACAGATTCAATGCACTGCCTATCAAAATCCCAACACAATATTTTTTGGACCTTAAAAGAACAATACTCAATTTCATTTGGAATAACAGGAAAGCCAGGATTGCCAAAACAATTTTACTCAACAAAAGAACATCAGGAGGTATCACCATCCCTGACTTCAAGCTATACTATAGAGCTACAGTAATAAAAATAGCCTGGTACTGGCATGAAAACAGACTTGTGGACCAATGGAATAGAATTGAGGATCCAGACATTAACCCAAAAACCTATGAACACCTGACCTTTGACAAAGAGGCCCAAAACATTCAATGGAAAAAGATAGTATATTTAACAAATGGTGTTGGCATAGCTGGATGGAAGTGTGTAGAAAAATGCAAATAGATCTGAGCCTGTCACCCTGCACAAAACTCAAATCCAAGTGGATCAAAGACCTCAACTTAATCCCAACCACTTTGAACTTGATAGAAAAGAAAGTGGGAAATACACTTCTACAAATTGGCACAGGCCACCACTTCCTAAATATAACACCAGTGGCACAGGCACTAAGACCAACAATCAATAAGTGGGATCTCCTGAAGCTGGGA
>PVIH01009938.1:28528-78971 GCA_004025045.1 Sigmodon hispidus | reverse complement strand
CAGGGATGGAAAAAAAAATTCAGAGGGAAAGATGAACACAAAGAAAATATAGGTGTAGCAATCTTATTTGTATGTCTACCCTTGATAAGCCATGCTTATCATTCTTATCCTCTATATAGTTATTGTTAACTCTTCCACATTTTAAATTCCTTTTACTGTGTTTTTTTTTTAATAAATACAAAATAAAGGAAAAAAAAAAAAAAGAATCAATGAATCAAAGAGTTGGTTCTTTGAGAAAATCAACAAGATAGATAAACCTTTATCCAAATTAACCAAAAAGCAGAGAGAGAGAGAGAGAGTAGCCAAATCAACAAAATCAGAAATGAAAATGAGAACATAACAACAGACCCCCAGGAAATTCAGAGAATTATCAAGTCATACTTTGAAAATATATACTCCACAAAAATAGAAATCCTAGATGAAATGGACAGCTTTTTGGACAGGTACAATTTCAGATTAAATACCTAAACAGACCTATAACCCTAAAGGAAATTGAAGCTGTCATTAAATGCCTCCCAAGTAAAAAAAAAAGCCCAGGTCTACATGGTTTCAGTTCAGAATTCTACCAGACATTCACAGAAGAACTGATAACAGTACACCTCAAATTGTTTCACACATTTGAAACTGAAGTAATACTGCCAAGCTCTTTTTATGAGGTCACAATTACCCTAATACCGAAGCTACTCAAAAATGCAACAAAGAAAGAAAATTACAGACCAATTTCCCTCATGAATATTAATGCAAAAATTCTCAACAAAATTCTGGTAAACCATAAACAACAACATATAAAAAAATGTTATCTACCCCAATCAAGTAGGCTTCATCCCAGAAATACAGGGATGGTTCAACACATGGAAAACTGTAAACGTCATCCATCATATAAACAAACTGAAGGGAAAAAAATCCACATGATTATATCCTTAGATGTTGAAAAAGCCTTCGACAAAACCCAACACTCCTTTATGATAAAAGTCTTGGAGAGATCAGGAATACAAGAACAATATCGAAGTATAATAAACGTGACTAATAAGAAACAGACAGACAAACAAAAGGAAAAAAAAAAAAGAAATTTTAAGGCAGAATGGCAAAGGGGAGTAGAAGAGAGGAGGGGTTAGTGGAGAAGATCAACTAAAACTGAAGAGATATGAAAGTATCATAGGGAGCCTACTATTGTTTAGGATAATTAGAAACATAAAGAAGGAAGGTTTCGGCTTTGTTTTGTTTTCCTCTCTTTCTCACGCTGCCACTGTAGTCCCACAGTGGCTTATAAAATAACCACTCAGAGACTTACCAACGCTTTGGTCTACAGCTCAGGTTTCTTGCTAGTTAACTCTTACATCTTAAATTAACCAATAATTATTAATCTATGTACCACCATATGTTTTGTTGATGTTCTCTTTATTCCATTATGTAATTGTTAACAGTGTCTTCCCTGGCTCCACTTTTTTCCCAATGTATCTCTCTTAGACTTTGCACATGGCTGAATCTTGTCTTAGCATAGGCCAAAACAATTTATTAAGCAATGTTAACAAAACATATTTATAGCGTACAGAAAGACCATCCCACAGCAGAAACATAATCATAAATAAATAAAGTGAAAAAAGACAATATCATTGTTTTTAAAAAAGTATGGTTCAATGGGTAAAGCTTCTTGCTGCCAAGACTGACCATATGAATACAATATCCAGAATAAATATGACAAAGATAAACCTCCACACATAACACTTGACATATGCCTATATGCCTGCATATACATACATATACACAAAATAAGTAAACAATAAATAAATAACAAGTAAATAAATTTTAAATGTTATGAGCATTGTAGAAGGTGTTCCAAAAGCCATATATTCTTAAAATAAAAATTCAAGTGCCAGATATGATACAGTTCTTTAAGGTATTGGTCAAATAAGTTTGAGAGAAGCCCAAATGATGCATATAATTTTTATTATTCTTTGTTGCCAATCATGACTGTAATGCAAAACTCTTACTTGTAAATACAACATACAGTCTTGTTGTAAGACAGAAATAAATTAAGAAAAAAATTAACTCAAAGCCTCCTGTATGCTGGATAGCCTTTGCAGCTCTAGAAGGTAGTATTAGAGAAGAAAATTCATTGTCAATTTAATCAAACTGTGGATCGTATGGCAAGAGTTCCCACTGGTGCAGTACTTGCATAATTCTTATCAGAACAACCAACTGTCTTCTGCTTAGACTAGAGATCTATTCCACAAAAGGAATCCCTGTGTTATTCTGTAATGTCACGGAAAGCTCATGGATGGTGACAACATAGACCCTATGAGGAAATCTACTAATGTTTATGCTGAACTGATGTGTTGTCACATTTCTTTTTAAATAACATTATATTTACAAATAATTAATGTTTCACTAAGCCTTGGTAATAGAGGCTTCCTGTAATGCTTAATATGGAATAATAACAGGCAAAGTCCTGAGAATAAGTAACTTAACTTAGTTAACTTAATTTTTAGTCCTAACTCGACGTCTATATAATCATCTTGAAGACTCAGGGAACATTTTAGAAGGGACTGAAATCAGTGATTTAAGGTAATTCTTTCATAAGTACTACCTTCTGAATATGACATGACCATTGCACTCATGGAATAGGTATAGATATCTATACAAACAACACTTATTGAAATTTAGCTGTTCAATATTTATTCATTGATGGGGAGGAGCTTGGGAGGCTTCAGTCTCCCCTGGTGGAGCCATTTTCAGCTAATGGCTACCTAGGAAGACCATATACTTTCCTTCAGTGGTGCAGCCATGCATTATTTACTAATTGTCCAATAAATAATCCCCCACCCATACCCATACTAATAGTCCTAATTAAAGACAGTAAGTCATGGCAACATAGGCATGACAGTAGGAGGAAAACTGGCTGAAAAGCAGGCAGAGAAAGCTAATGTGGATTGCAGAAGACCTACCAGCCCTCAACCCCACATAATTAAATACAGGTTACTAAATTCTGCTTACATTTGTGTTTGTTGTACATTTTGTTATTAATCCTACCTATTGAATTTTCTTGTATAGTTTTAATTTCATTGTCTGTTTTATCTGTTCCTTTTGTACTATAAGTTCTCAGTTTTCATGCATTTCTTACAAATATCAGTAGCTTATTCTGTGCATCTTTTGTACTATGTGATTGTATTCTTGCTGATAATTTGTACTGTGTCTTTGAATGCTTAAGGACTTCCATATTGCTGAAGGGAGGGGAGAGGTCTTTCAAAGCATTCAATGATGGCATTTTCCTTTATGAAGATTTAGCTGTCTTCATACTGATCATTACATTTAGGTGTCCTTGATCCAAAATATGATAAGCAGTTTGAAAGCTAACATGCTTTGTTAAAAATAATTGTTTAGGGTTTCAAGTGTCCCAATTTGAAATCCTAAGATCAATTTCTGGATACTTATTTAAAGATCATAATGACCATCATAAATCTAGATTGTCAATGTGTCTACTAGCCACATTCCTGGGAAATGATAGAAATCAGACTGAGTTAGAGATGAGCTTTATCTCATCTAGGACTTAGTGCATATACAAAACTGTATGGATCTTTCCTCTGTGACTGGACACATAATGTGATTTTTTTGTTCCTTGAACAAAAAATTGTAGGAAGAAATCTTTCATTTTGTTGTGATGTAAAGAAACAGATGCCTACCTGGAGAAAGGAAACCAGCCTTAGTTTGGGAGCTATAAACTGTAGGGGCCTGGGGTAATTATCAAAAACAGAAATGATTTTAACCAGCAAAACATGAGGGAGGGTAAGACAGAGTAGAAGGAAAAAAGCTGAAGATGTTTGAAAAATCTTCAGAAAGTGTTTTTTCTTTTTTTATTATAAAAATTCTTTATTCAACCTAATCCAGCCAGTATTGAATTTTCTATATTAAAACAAGATATTAAAAGAAATTACAACAGAATTAGCAAGGCAATGACTAATGAAGTTACTAAATATTCTTCAATCATTTGATAAGTAATTTGATAAATATTGTAATGAACAATATTTTCAGCCACTTAGATGGAGTTAAATTGTACAATAGAATTTTACTACTCATTGAAATTTATAAGAAGAGGTTTAAAACACTGACATTTCTAGAAATAACAGAAAAATATGAAAATAAATTGGGGAACAATATATTCACATATTCCCAAAGTCTCTACTAACTCCCTTCTCTACTGCCCTTTTTCTTTATTACTGTCCTGTCGTAGAGTGCAGGCTACTGTTTTGTAGGAGCTATTGAGACCTAAAGAAGGGCCTCTGTCCTTTCTCAGCTAATACTAGAAAGACTTGCATTTTAGAGATAACTGTGGCCAAGCAGCCACTTTGCCAAGGTTATGCAGTACAGTTATTAAAACTTTAACTAGGATCTTAAAGCTGCCTACCCAGCTTTGCATCTGCCCATGTTCTTTGTTGATTTGTGGTTGGGTGGTCACCATCCAGGGAGGACTAGCATGGGGTATTTTCTTAGAATAAAGATCTTTTAGATTTGAAACTATTCCGTTACAAGGCCGGCATTTGCTTGGATCTGCAGGCACTTGTGGTTCCTTCCCCATATCTCTACAAACCTCTACCTCCAACCTCCAAAGAATTACTTGTTTCCTTGGCCATTCTAGGCCTTTCTGCCAATCAAACCCATCTTGGACATTAAAGTAGTCCATAGGGAACTGAGTGCTTGCATAACTGTGTAAATGCTGCTCAATTTAACAAAATTATCAAGGACATTTCTAATGTATCTTTTCACACTGGGAATTATAGAAGCCAATATGTTTCATAAGTACAGATAGACATCTATGTTATTTTTATATATAATCAGAGTTCATATTTTCTCTTCAGAACAACAGCGGTGTTAGGGTTAATTCAGACAAATTGTCCCTTATACCCTAGATATGTATTACAACTATGGATGTTCAACAGTTATTCACATAGACATCATAAAACTGACAACTGAGATATCCAATCTATAGGACAATACCAGTCTTTCCTAAAATTATGTTTTATTTACAATCTAACAGCACAACCTATATTTGTTACACTCCTAAAATAGCCATTTCTCAGTAAGGGAAACCATTTATTATCATATACTGTGAATAGTATTTTTTGAACTTTAAAGTATTCATTTTAATCAATGAAAATAAAAGAACATTCAGTTTGCAGAACATTAAAATGGTCACTATTAAACATGACCTAAATAATTGCTTTTGCAATGAATATATAACTAGTGAAACAAAGACTTTTAAGGAGCCAGCTCCCTTATTATGACAATTAGAATCTAAAGAGGGCTGATGATGTAGCTCAATTGGTAGTGTTTACCTAGCATGCAAAGACCCAGGTTCAATCCTCAGCATCACATAAAAAACAGCAGGTGTGATGGTGCTCGCCTGTAATTAGGAGGACCAGAAGTTCAAGTTCATCTTCAGATACATAGGAAGTTTGAAGCTAGCCTAACCAAAAAACAAAACACCTCAAAGGCATCAGTACTGATTATCCTATAAAATGTATGTAGCCAAAACCAAACCCCTAGATACTCCTTAAAGACTTGTTTCACAATGACCTCACTGACCGAGATCCACAATATGTTTAAGGTCACACGTAGGTTCACTCACTGCTTATTTTGTCTATCAGAGCACAAACTCTGTCAGAGCTGGGACCATTGTATGTCACAGCACCCTGCCTGCAGTAGCTGAGTACATGGGAGGCAATTAACAAATATCTGAATAACTGAATCAATGAAAAAACAGTAGTTTTATTATTTTTTTGCAACTTGTTCTCTATGTAAATTACTAACTGGCAGCTCCAAGTTCTGGAAATACAAACTAAAACCGTTAAGTGATAAAAGAGCCTTGTACCTCATTTCTCCTATCCTCACCCCCTATCTCTCCTTTCCTAAGTAAACCCCCAGATATACACACAGACATATGACAACGACAACAACATTACATTATAAACTATGAGATGTCAACCTTGCATAAATAAAGCTTAATAGTGACAATGTGATCTGGAAGCCCTGGAAACTGACTACACATCTGAGATGTCACATAGGTTAAGAAAAAGGAAAAATAGCCCTGTTGTTCAGATGATCATTTCAATACTTACATACATTTTTGGTTTGTTGTTTATTCAGAATTAATTTACATTCCTCATATTAACACAAGCTTCTGTTTAGCATGTAATCAAATTATGCCAGTGAGAAAAGTCCTTACAGTACCTTCATCAAGCAGCTATTTCTAGGAAATCCTGAATATGAGTATATACAAAAGAGGTGTCAGAATAAAGCAGCATGTCCATTTTTAATAATTGTACAGGTTTATCTTTACATTTTTGTCTGGGAATATATGAACAAATCCAGGTTTACCATGCTAAGATAATGGTTTAGCCAATGGCTGTCAAAGCAGTACATACAAATAATCAAGTTGAATCTTATCCTTATGTTCTGTGATTACTGAGAGGATCCCCTGCCTTGAGTGTTTTATTACATTTCTTAAAAATATAGGAGCAGTAGGTTATCAGAAGTCTCCATAGTGCATTAGTGATGAAGTCAGAATACAACAGACCTGTCAGGATGAGGCCTCAACAACCAGAAGTCAGTTTTATGCTTCTTCTTGCTCTGGATAATTGAGGATTTTTTCAGTGTGCCTGACATAAATATTGCTGCTATTTGAAGTAAACCTTAAATGCTCCTTTTATGGCAACAAAACCAATTTTACCCAAGATTGTCCTTTGTAAATTTGAGTTAACAATACTAAACATCAGTTTACCAACTACTATCTCAATAGTAGGAAAGACAAGGACTGCACACATAATTTGGGTAGCAGACACATGATCAGCTAAAGGATTAGTTTCAGCCAGGATTCAAAGAACAGGACAATCAATCCCTGGAAATATACTGTTCAAAATTTGTAGTTTATTTGAGCATTTGCGCCATAGTCTAAGCACATAGTCCTCCCAGCGAATCATTTTGCCCAGTATCAGCATGACAGGAATAGTAGGAAGTCCAATCAAAAGGAATAAAGGGTCAGCTCGCTCTATAACATCCAGCCCTTCTATATGGCCCACAACCTGCATCACTGTTACTGCTCCATTAGTCACAGCTGTCCAATAGATAGATCCAACCATTATTCCTGCTGCAGCTTTTGAGATCAATCTATCTGCAAGATCCAAGACATAATTATACGACTGGACCCAACTTTGGAAAAGCTATTAGGTATTCAGCATTGCACTGAGGACATGACACTCTAGCTGTACTGTTTCCTCTTTGCTTTTCATCCACCCAGCTTTGTAGACAAGCATGTGAACCCACTTAGTAGATCCTCTGCATCTGCATGGTCTCACCCATTCAGCTGTTCTATCATCTTCATCCGTGGCAAAACATACCCAGCAACTTCTGTCCAGCATCTGTTGAGGGCTTAGTCCAGTGTCTTCCGCGCGGAGCTCGGGAGCTCGGCTTTTGCTGCAGCCCCGCTCAAGGCCAGTCCTGGGGACAATATCACTGAGAGGCAGCAAAGTAGGCCTCAGTCCTGCTGTGTACTTAAAATATATATTGTGTGGAGACATTCCATTTAGAATTGTTACACAGTCTCTCAATCTCTGCATAATGTCTGGCTGTGGGTCCCTGTATTTGTTCACTTGCTATAGAAGGAAGTTTTTTGATAATGGTTAACAAGGCCCTGATCTTTGAGTATAGCGGAACATCATTAAGAGTTCTATCACACTTTCTTTAGACTAGTTTTATTTGCTTTTTCACCTAGGTCATGGATTATCTGGGTCCTTGACAACCCAAAGCCTTTTTTCTAACAGAGTAACATTGATTATATCAATTGCTCCAGCACAGGCTTCATATTCAGGAGTAGTTTCCCAACATATAACAGACTCCACAGTTTTTATGTGCTTTTATTAGGTTATAATTTGGTGGAGTTTGGGGGAGGTGGATGGTTTAATTTTCTTTTCTGGGCTTTGATGGGTTTTGTTGAATTGGGTTAAAATTGTGTAGATAGGGTGGGGGAGAAGATCTGACAAGACTTAGGTAAGGGAAAAAAGGTGATTAAGATATTTAAATATAAAAATTATTTTAAATGATAAAAATAAAAATACTTGATTTGTTTATGTGAGAAAGTGTGTGTGTGTGTGTGTGTGTGTGTGTGTGTGTGTGTGTGTGTGTATGAAGGTATGCCACTTGAGGTGATGATGCTTCTGCAACAATCATGGCTATCATAGAGACTCTAGTGCCAGACATGAAAAACATCCTTTAAAGTCAAGGAGTACAGGCAACTCAAACAACAAAATAGCCTATTGCCCTTGCCTTAGGTTACTTCCCAGAACTTGAAAATAAGACCATGTAGATAAAAACACTTCAAACTTTGAACAAAGGACTTGAAAGAATTGAGCTGAAACTCACATGAAAACCTCTTCCATGAGAACTAGTTCTCAAAGTATCTGAAAACACCAAAGAAGACAATCAAAAATTCTACTCATATATAAAACCTAAATACACAATGCCCAGAAAGGCAAGATGTCCACAAACTGGAACATTAGTACTTATATCTTAGGGTTTAAACAACAGATCTCTAATTGTTTCTAATGCCCACTCAGAAATAATTGATGTAAATTAGAGAAAATTCTTGTAAATGTAGCCAACAATCCTTAGCTGGCATGATTATGGAGAGGAGAACGTACTACTGCCAGCCTCTTAAACAATTTCAATTTTTGACTGCATTCCCTGTGCTTACACCCATAGACAAATGTAGATCTCATTATCAAAATTTCTTTTTTTCAGCAAAAAACATCTGGTAAATTCACAACTGTTGAAAATGCAGAGTGGTTCCCAGCATTACTGATACATCTACAATAAAACTATTGACCTTAGTGGTTAAAGATTCATTTCAGTGGTAGAACACTTACCTAGCAAGGATAAGGTCCTGGATTCCATCCTCAACTTCAAAAACAAGACAACAACAGAAAAACTAGCAAACCCAAGGCTCACAGAACAGCACAAAAGAAGGTATGGGTAGATTGTAATAGACTTAGAATCAGGACATCTTCTGTGAGAAAGTGAGTTCTGTATATAATAGAGAAGTTGCACTTTGGCAAGCTGAACAATACAGTTGTCTAAATAAAACCTGCACAATTACAAACCAAATATACCTGTCAAAGTGGATGGGGGAAATCTCATAAGGCCCCATCCCTACAAGAAGAGCAATACTCAACTATTGGCTACTGAAAGAAGAATAAGCACTGTATTAAAGGAATGAGAGTCCTGATAAATTATCTAATCTCAACTGATAATTTCTAATCTCATGCATATTGCACATATTCTATTTGGTATCATAATAAAAAACCTGGAGCCAGATATTGGAGGGAAAGCTTTAATATCAGATAAACAGAGAACAAACAAGCAGTCCTCACCCAGCTAACTCTTTTGGCCTGTCTTCCCAAATCCATTGACTGCAAGCTTCTCTCCTTCCTCAGCCCACAAGGAGAATGGCAAGGGAAACTGAACATCTCCCTTCTCTCCCTATCTTATTTCTTGGTTCAACTTTCCTAGAGCTAAGACTAAAGGTGTGTGCCACCATTTCCTGGCTGTTAGGTCTTGAACTCACAGAGATCCAGAAGGATCTCTGCCTCTCTAGTGATGGGATTAAAGGGGTGGTCACCACTCTCTGACCTTCATGGCTTGGCTCTGTGGGTGGCTCTGTCCTTTGATAGTCTAGACTATTTTTAATTAAATATGTAATATATCACCACATATCCCCTTTTGTGACAAAAATAAAAAGATTAAAACTAATATAAGAAAAAATAAATACAAACAGTAACTACTTTGGTAATGTCTGGTCCATTAACAATTGATAAATTCAAAAAAAAACATTTCATTATTTATCCTGTTTTGATGAGTCCAAGATTTTACCTAATTCACTCTCTATCTAATTTCTATTAACAACTGAAAACTATCTTTGGTGTCTCTCAGACTTATATACATTACACCTCTTAGTCAGGTTTTTTTTTTTTTGAAACTAACTAAGAAAACTATAAATATGACTATCTAATCTTTACCTCCCTTGGAGACCTGAGAAGGAAATAATATTAACTAAGTAAATAGGAAGTGCAAGTAAGTGACATCTAAAAATATAATGAGTGAAAGAAATAGCTGGCTGCCTGCACAGTCACCCAAGTTTTCTCTGCAGTGTTGGTGCATTTATCTTTGGCCTACAGGCCTAGTATGACGGACTTAACTGTGAAGCAAGATACACTTAAAGATCTTCCTACCTTGTCCTGGCAAGGTTTGACAATTCTTTGTTTTCTGTTCAGCTTGTCCATTTCAGAAATCACACTGTCAGCAGTTGAAGCAAGAACACTTTTTTGTCCAGTGGCTGACTTTTGCCACAAAGAAAGTTAAATCTTTATGGAGTTTCTTTAATGTCCATCATCTTCTCTCAAGCAGATTGGTACTGTCAGGATTGGACATATCTCATAGTCATAAAAATAAAAAGAACCTATGTTATTAAAATATCCCAAATGCCATATTCTGAAGATCTCTGAAGTATTTGAAGATAACCTGTCTATATGAAATATATCTGTTTGACCTTGAAAAGTTATCTAATATGAATATAAATTTGACTGTAATGCCTAATTACTAACCTTCATTTTTATATCCTAATTAGTTGTTAGTAATAACTTTCAATGACTATCAATTTATATTACATTGTTAGATGAACTGTATAGGTTCAACATCTTGAACAAGACTAGAAATATATGAACAACAATAAAATTAATCTCAACTTTATTTCAATATACACAATTTAGATACAATATACAAAAATCCAACTCAATGTAAAATATTTAAAACCAACAATAGTGTATATCATATTATATTTATATTCCCTTTTACCTCAGAGTAGATTTAATAATCTAAATAATCTATCCTCTTATCCTATAATATCTATATCTCTTTTTTATTTTTGTTTTTCAAACAATAATCATAAATCTAATTTCCCTTGTTCAGTTTTTTTCCAACCATTACCAATAACAACTTGTAGCAAATCATCCAGAATAATGGCAATTATTCATTATCCATTCAAAGACCAAAAATGATCCACCCCATCTTTTGGAAATGTGGGTATCATGTTTTTAATTTTACTCAATTTTTTTTTCCATACCCACCACTGCTCCACCTCCAGCTCCTTCTCCTAGTCCTCCCATGGCCTCTCTTCTCCCTTTACCTCCCACCCTCTTTACTCCCCAGAGATGGCAAGGAATCCCAAGGTGAGTCATTTTTATCTGGCAGATCAAGTTGAGGTAGGACCAAGTCTTTCTTCCAAGTATCAAGGTGTTCCCCTGATACAAGGCATGGACTCAAAAATGCCAGATTATGCGCCTAGGGTAGACTCTGGTATGACTGCAGGAGACTCTAAAAACTACCCACATCTTTTGACTGTCATCTATATTCAGAGGGCACAGATCTGTCCCATGAAGTTTAATCAGCTGTTATTTCAGAATCTGCAAGCTCCTAACAGCATGGGACAGCCTACTCCACCGGTCTCCCCATCATGATTCCAATCCCTACTCTCATGGAATCTCTCATGTCTCTCTTCAGCTAGACCAGTAGCTCAACCCAAAATTTAGCTATGAATCTCTGCATCTGCCTTCATGAACTGCTGGATGATGGTTCTATAATAGTAATTGAGATAGTCATTTATATGATAATAGGGACAGATAAATTTAGGCACCCTCTCTACTACTGCTTGTAGTCCTAGCTGGGCTACCTGGGTTAATCTTGTGAGTTTTTAGGAGTTCCCTAGCATCAGATTTCTCTCTAATCCCACAATGGATCCCTCTATTAGGATAGTCACTTCTTCATTCTCCCTCTCGGTTGCTCATCTTGTTTAACCATCCCATCTTCCCATGTTCTTTTCTCACTTCCCCCTTGATCCTTTTGTCCTTATGGTCGCAATTTTGTTAGGAGATCTTCTCCATTTTCTCTGCCTAGGGGGATCTATGGATGTCACTCTTAACATCCTCTTGTTACCTAACTGCTGGGAGGGGTTGTGAATTATAATTCGCAAAGCCTGATGATCCTTTGCTTTAAGTCTAAAATTCACTTATGAGTAAGTACATACCATGTCAACCTTTCTGGGTCTGTGTTACCACACTCAAAATGATACTCTCCAGATTCATCCATTTGTCTGCAAATTTCAGAATATTTTTTTTTACTGCCGAGTAGTACTCCATTCTGTGAATGTATCACAATTTTTTCCTTCTTCTTTATTTATTTTGTATTTATCAAGAAAACCAGTAAAATGAATTTAAATGCTGATAAGTTAAAAACAACTATAAAGAAGATAAAAATATCTTCACATATATTTACTTTGTGTTCAGCTTTCCCTCTGAATTTTTTTTCCATCCCTGTATATCCTTATTCAAGGTCCCTTCCCTCTCCCGCCATATCAGGTCATTTTTTCTTCTTCACAACTCCCCATCCCCTCCCTGGGCAGGCAGCAGACAGTCCTATGGTCCCACTGACCCAATAAAGGTGAGTTCAGTCTCCACTCCTGGCCTTTATTATATTTAGGTATTCTCCCTGTATTCCTCATCTCTCCAGGGCTTTAATCATAAAAGAGTGTTGGATTTTGTCAAAGGCTTTTTCAGCATCTAAGGATATGATCATGTGGTTTTGTTCCTTTAGTTTGTTTATATGATGGATAACATTTACAGTTATTCGTATGTTAAACCAGTCCTGCATTTCTGGGATGAAGCCTGCTTGGTCATGATGAATGATATCTTTTATACATTGTTGTATATGGTTTGCAAAAATTTTGTTGAGAATTTTTGCATCAACATTCATGAGGGAAATTGGTCTGTAATTCTCCTTCTTTGTTGTGTCTTTCAGTGGCTTGGGTATTAGGTAATTGTGGCCTCATAAAAGGAATTTGGCAATATTCCTTCAGTTTCTACTGTGTGAAATAGATTGTGGAGTAATGGTAGTAATTCTTCTTTGATTGTCTGGTAGAATTCGGCATTGAAACCATCTGGACCAGGGCTTTTATTTTTGGGGAGGTTTTTAATGACAGCTTCAATTTCCTTAAGGTTTATAGGCCTGTTTAGGTAATTAATCTGATCTTCATTTAATTTTAGTAGATGATACCTGTCCAGAAAGCTGTCCATTTCTTCTAGGTTTTCCATTTTGTGGAATACAGATTTTCAAAATATGATTTGATAATTTTCTATATTTCCTGGGGGTCTATTGTTATGTCCCCCTTTTCATTTCTGATTTTGTTGATTTGAACACACTCTGTTTTCTTGATTAGTTTGGCTAAGGGCTTATCTATCTTGTTGACTTTCTCAAAGAACCAACTCTTAGATTCATTGATTCTTTGTATTGTTCTTTTTGTTTCAATTGTATTCGTTTCAGCTCTAAGTTTTATTATTTCCTGCCGTCTACTCCTTCTAGGTGAGTTTGCTTCTAATTGTTCTAAGGCTTTCAGCTGCGCTGTTAGGTCTCTAGTGTGGGATTTCTCTAGGTTTTGTATATAGGCATCTAGCACTATGAATTTTCCTCTTAAGACTGCTTTCATTGTGTCCCACAAGTTTGGATACATTGTGGATTCATTTTTATTAAATTCTAGGAAGACTTTTATTTCTTTCTTAATTTCTTTCTTGACCAAGAGATGGTTCAGCTGAGTGATGTTCACTTTCCATGAGTTGGTAGGCTTTCTTTAGGTTTTGATGTTGTTGAACTCTAACTTTAGGCCTTGGTGGTCTGATAGGTTACAAGGAATTATTTCCATTCTTTTGTATCTGTTGATATTTGCTTTATGACCAATTATGTGGTCAATTTTGGAGAAAGTTCCATGAGGAACTGAGAAATATGTATATTCCTTTGCGTTTCGGTGTAAGCTTCTGTAGATATCTATTAAATCTATTTGCATCATAACCTCTGTTAGACTCCTTATTTCTCTGTTGAGACTCTGTCTGGTTGATCTATCCAGGGTTGAAAGTGGGGTATTGAAGTCTCCCACTATTAGGGTATAAGAATTGATGTGAGATTTGAGCTTTAGCAGTGTTTCTTTTACATAAGTTGGTGCCCTTATATTAGGGGCATAAATATTCAAGATTGAAATCTCCTCTTGACCAATTTTTCCTGTGATGAATAAGTAGTGACCATCTTGGTCCCTTTTAATTGCTTTTAGCTTAAAGTTTACTTTGCTAGATGTTAGGATTGCAAGCCCCGCTTCTTTCTTAGGACCACTTGACTGAAAAATCTTTTCCCAACCCTTTATTCTAAGCCTGTGTCTGTCTTTGCAGTTGAGGTGTGTTTCTTGTTGGCAACAGAAAGATGGCTTCTGTTGTTGTATCCATCTTGTTAGTGTGTGACGTTTTATAGGAGAGTTGAGACCACTGATATTAAGGGAAATTAGTGACCATTGATTCATATTTCCTGCCATTTTTGGTGGTAACTTGTTTGTATTTCCTTTCTCTGGGGTATTCTTCTGTGAAATTATTGATTGTTTGTGATTTTGTGGGTGTATCTGGGGTACTTAGGTTGGAGTTTTCCCTCTAATACTCTCTGTAGTGCTGGATTGGTAGATAGATATTGTTTCAGTCTGACTTTGTCCTGAAATACCTTGTTTACTCCATCTATGGTGATTGATAATTTTGCAGGGTATAGTATTCTAGTTTGGCATCCATGCTGTTTTAGTGTCTGTATAACTTCTGACTAAGCCCTTCTAGCTTTCATCGTTTCCATTGAATAGTCAGGCGTTATTCTGATGGGTCTGCCTTTATATGTGAGTTGTCCCTTTTCTTTTGCAGCTTTTAAAATTTTTTCTTTGTTCTGTATGTTTTGTGGCTTGATTATAATGTGGCGCACGGACTTTTTTTGAGGGTCATATCTATTTGGTGTTCTGTAAGCTTCTTGTATCTTTATAGGCATTTCCTTCTTAAGGTTAGGGATGTTTTCTTCTATGATTTTGTTGAAAACATTATCTGTGCTTTGAACTGGTATTCTTCTCCTTCTTCTATTCCTATTATTCTCAAATTATGTCTTTTCATGGTGTCCCAGATTTCCTGAACATTTTGAGTTATGGCTTTTTTAGTTTTACTATTTTCTTTGACTGATATATCTATTTGAGCTACTGAGTCTTCCACTTCAGAGATTCTATCTTCCATCTCTTGAACTCTGTTTGTTATGCTTGTATCTGTGGTTACAGCTTTTTTCTTCAGATTTTCTATTTCCATCTTTGCCTCATTTTGTGCCTTTTTTATTGCTTGCATTTCAGCTTTTAGTTCCTGGAATGTTTCTTTCACAGATTTGTTCATCTCTTCCAATTTTTTGTTTGTATTTCCTTCTATTTCTTTAAGGCTATTTTTCATATCTTCTTTGAGAGCTTCGATGATCATCTAAAAGGAATTTTTGGTGTTGCTTCCTTCTGTTTCCTCTTCATTGCTCAGTTCTGGTCTTGTATTTGTAAGTTCACCACTTTCTTCTGGAGTTACCTTGTTGTTCTTTGTATTATTATGTAAATTTTTTCACTGAAGTTTGCCCATGGCTTCAGTGGTTCACGATTAGGTGGCTCCTGGTCATTTGTGGCACTCGGGCTTGTTTGCCTCCTGTCACCTCTCTGGGCGTGGTCCGAGTCTGTCCTTCAGGGACCCCAGTCGTTATCTGTTCACTCAGTTGGAGGTGGAGGTGGGTAGCCATGCAAATTCCCTCAGCAGCAGCTGGGGGGAATGTGACAGCCAGACTTTATCTGTGCCTGCTACAGAGTGTGCTGTGACTCCGTATCACAATTTTTTAATCCTTTTTTTTTTTTTTTTTTTTAGTTGAGTACATCTAGGTTTTTCCAGGTTCTGGCTATTACAAATAATGTTGCTATGTACATATTTAAGCTAATGACCTTGGGGTAAAAATGTGCATTATTTTGGTATATGCCCAATAGTGGTATTGCTGGACCATTGGGGAGATTGATTATCAATTTTTGCAGGAAGCGCCATATTGCTTTCCAAAGAGGCTGTACAACTTTATACTCCCACCAGCAATGGAAGAGTGTTCCTCTGTAGTATCTGGTCAGGACTTTCTAGTCTAGCCCTGAGGTTCTGACTTGCAGACTCATCGTCCCACAAAAGCACACAGATGTTATATTAATTTTCTGCTGATTGATCTTCCTAACTCATTACTCTTAAGCTAACCCACCTTTCTTATCTTTTTCAGCCATGTGGCTCAGTACCTTTAATTAGAGCAGCATTTCATTCCTTTGCTTCTGCTGCTGACTCATCCATCCAGATCTCTCTGGCATCTCTGCCCTGTTTTGTCTGTTCCCAGAATTTTCTTAGTCTGATAGCATCACCAACAATTCCTGTCTATGTCTAGTGAATTAGATTTTTATTAAACCACTAGGAGGGACAAATATTTACAATGTACCAATATAAAATTCCCCTTCCACCACATACCCTCCAGCATAGATTGTCATCTGTGTTTTTTATCTTTGTCATTCTAATATGTCTAAAATGGTATCTCAGAGTTGTTTTAATTTTCATTTCTCTGATGGCTAAGGATGTTGAGTAATTCTTTAAGTGTCTCTCATCAATTTGGAGGTTTTCTGTTGAGAATTCCCTGTTTAACTCTGTATACCATTTTCCAGTTGGGTTCTTTTTTTTTTTTTCTAAACCTCTAATTTCTTGAGTTCTCTATATATTTTAGAGATTAGGAAACTTACATCTTGTTATCTAGGGGTGGCAGCATCTTTAAGGGATCCTCAATTTTTTTTTCTATCCAAACAAAAAGGAATATACCTTTAATTAAAATTTTTAATTAAACTTGGACTTCAACTTTTTCTAAAAGTAAAGAGATATAGATGTTAAGTAATGACATTTTATCCTGTAGAATGTATTGGCACTAATAGGTTCAATTTTTCTTTGCTTATAAACGTTTTCTGGATACCCTTGCCTTCTGTTTTAGATGTCTAGATGTCCAAGGTCTTTTGACCTCTTGAAGATGAGTATTTATATTTTTCTATAAAGACAAAATCAAAACCCTGTCCAACCTTTATTTGGTGAGTTTTTATTACAACTTTAAGAACTGTGGCATTATTACTAAATAAGCCATTATTTCTCCTTATAAAAAAGTTTCTCCTGTTTGAATTGAGTTTTTATTATTTTTATGGTATTTATAGCTTTTCTATACCTGCAGAAATAAAATCAAAATCCATTCTCTAATGTTGTACATATTTTGGTTTCCTTCCTGAGGTTAACACATCTTTAAAGTAGACAGGCTGATTTAGCTCAGCAGTTATTTTTTAATAATATAATACCTTTCTACAATGTTTCTTTTCATTTGTATTGAGAAAATTAAAGTTAGCAAAGCATTATGTAGTCTATTTCTGGGGTTCTTTTGTACCCTATTCTGTTTATCTAGTATTATTTTAGAATTTTATTTATTCTTTCTATGACTTCTTGTGCTGTAGGATTATGTGGTATACCCCTAATATATTATATTGTAATAAGCCAAAAAATGTTTAATTTTACTAGAGACATATGCTGGGGCATTGTCAGTCTTATTTTGTGCAGGTATTTGCATAACGGCCATAACTTCTAGCAAATGTGTAATTAAATGTGTAAAGACAGAATCAGCCTTTCTCAAACTGAAAGTAGTTGCCCCTTGAAATCTTGCAAACATATCTATTGTATGGTGTGAATATTTTAATTTTCCTAATTTCATAAAATACAACACATCCGTTTGTCAGATATTATTTCTATGTATACCGTTAGGATTCTTTTCTGCTGGTAATGGAGTTTGGTTTTAGAAGAAACAGGTATGACAATTGCTACAATTTCTTTGGATTTTTGCCAAGTAATAAAGGTATTTAAAAAAATAACTTTGCTATTGATATGATGTTTTTTCGAAGCTCTGAGGTCTTTAGTACATTTCCTGTTTATCAATTTTCATCATTATCTTGTGCTGTGTTTCTTATAACAGAGTAAATAATAAAGTTAGTTCTGACTCATCAGGAATAAAGTCAGCAGTTTCAATGTGCAAAACAACTCTTTCTACATACTGAGTGTCAGTAACTATGTTAAGAGGTTCTATAAAATAAGCTAATACCATCATGTAGTGTATAATTATGACTTTTGAACACAATTATTAGGACTTCAATCCTGTTTACTTAAATTTTTTTGTAACCTGCCTTTCCTGGTTTGTTTGCATCAGTTTAAAATATAGGGGCTCCATAAATTGGTGTTGCCTATACAATATGAGGAAGGATTCAGTTAGTTTTCTTCATAAATTAAATTATTTTGCTTTGTGAATATCTGTTGTTAATCTCTCCCCAAAAATTACTGCAGGTTCTTTTCCAAGGTTCACTTTCTATCCATAATTGGTCAATTTCTTTATTAGTTAAAGGTACAAAAATTTCTCCTGGGTTCATTTTCTCAATTGGTAAGTCTTAATTTTCCCTTAAAAATCAAATCAGAACTTTTTCTGCATATGTCTCTAATTTCTTACATAGTTTATGTGTTAAAAATATTCATCCCAGTATAATATTTTCACTTTGAATTAAAATTTCTATAAGAGAATGCTTAGAGGGTAAAATAACCAGAATGTAATTAAGGTCTGGATCTACAATATCCACATGTACATCTTGTAATTTCTTTTCCACCAAAGCCAATTTTCTTTAAGCTTCAGCTGATAATTTTCTTGGACTACTTAAGTTCTTATTACTTTATAAGGTTTTGAATAAATCATTCAGTTTTTTTATTTTTTATCCCACAAGAGTTTGTATATTGGAAATCCCTTCTAGCAATCTTTGTAAATCATTAAGAGTTTACAATTTATATCTTCTAATTTTCACTTTTGGGGTCTAATTTTTTGTAGACCTATTTTATATCCTAAGTAAGTAATAAAATCTCTTCTTTGTGTTTTTCTTTCCCCCAGGAGGAGTTTGTAATCTCCAAGCAGGCATTTCTTTCACTTTTTCAAATATTCTCTTTAAAGTATCTATATTTCTGTCAGCCAAAAGAGTGACTGGGAGGGGTGGGAGGAGAAAGGGAGTTTGAACAAGGAGATACATGGATAAAAAAATGAGACTTTACACATAATAAAAAAAAGAAAAAAGATTTTGTTCATGTAGTGTTAATGATAAATTGTGGAAATTGCAATTGATATCTCTTTATAGGCTGATAGTTATTGCAAGTGGGCAGTGTAAAGGAAAATTTTTCTTTGTCCTGCTCTTGTAGCACTATAGTAAAGAAACTATGGCAGGCTGTTCTTTAGGTAATGAAGAAGGCAAAGAAATTTCAGATTGTAGAAAACCCATTGGTTGAATTATCTTGTTAACTGCTCTTCAATCTGTCACCATTATCCATCCTCCAGATTTCCTTTTGATAATACATACAGTAAAATTTCAAGAACTGTTTGATTCATCAACATGCTGAGCATTTATCATTATTTAAGAAGACTCTCGCCCATTGCTTCCTTTTATCTCTTGTCTTTTTCTCTATCCACTTTGGCAGAGGACTTTTCTACCTTTCACACTTCCCCATTCCCATTTCTCTCTCTTTTTCTCTCCTCCCTTATAATAAATCCTGTATTCTCTCCCCTTTGCTCTATGTGTCTCTTCTCACAGCCTTATGGGTCTCACTGCCATAACCTGCCTTCAGGGGACCCCATCCCTCATCCCTCAACCACAGGTATAGGTAATCAGAAACGTGCTGCTTGGCTTGACACAGACCCTTCTTGCACATTGTCCAGTCCTCAGGCTATCTGCAAGGACTCCCTAGAACTTTCCTTCTGTAAGCTTTCACCTTTGCTCACTTTCTCACAAACAAGGATTTGGTCCTACCCCTCACCTCTGTGTCTTTTGATTTCAAAGCTCCAGCCCTTCCCTTACCTCACTTGTGGGAAAATATGACTAGCAGAGGGCTCCCATTTGCATTTTGTCCAACATTCCTACTACTAAGGTCTGGATTTTCACTTATATCCCTTCAATCTTTATCTACAGGACATCTAGTCCCTTGGGAGCACCACACCTTGACCTCTACCTTCTTTGTGAATGGGCTATTGTGGTAGCTTGCATCATTTATGTAGTCCTCAATTAGCCTGGGGTAGCCCCAGATTTAAGCTTTAGGGTCACCCCCCCAGTAATGGGAAACAAGCCATACCTCACTCATGTACCAGCTAAGGGCTTCCATTCATATTTGGCCCTGACTCCACCTGTCTTCCTGTTCCCTGTCACTGTGCTCATGGCACTGGGACCTGATTGCCCACCCTTGGTGACCCACTCGCTGCTACTGACATTTGAATGCTAGAGCCTATGGCAGCATGAGCCCTTCCTGCCTGCTTGCTTTCCTTTCATGCTGGGAGACATAGGGCTTAGGGCCCTGGCTTGTTCTGTGGCTACCTCCCCTGTCTTTGGCCTTCAGCTTGCTTTTGCCTACATCTTTGCCTCTCAGTTCTTTTCTGATTGGCTTCTGATTCTATGTTTATTTATCTTACAAAAAAAAATTACAAGAGACCACATGGTCAAGCCTGCCAGTTTTTCTCAGAGCAAAGGTCATGTGCTCAGACTCCATCTTTACTCAGGTCAAGGATCTGCAGTCAGATTCCATCTTTGCCCAGGAAAAAGACCATGTGGTCAGGTAAGCCAGGATCTCATTTGCCATATATAATTTTTTCCCAGAACTGCTTTCTAGTTTGACCCTCCTCCAGGCTATTTGGGTCAGTGATTATTTCCTGTACTAACAAGATTACTCATTCTGGAGCATGTACTAGCTTTTAAATTCTACTTATATGTCTATATAACTGTCTATGCCTAGTCTAGATATTAAAGCTCAATGCTTTTATACACCTTGCTCTGGCATCTAAACTTTATAATTAATTATAGTCATTATTTTCATACTACAAAATGACACCTGGGAGATTTTAAGCCTCTTAAAGAGCAGTTTTTATATTTTGGGTTTCGTGCTGGTCTCACTGTTCACAACAGTGCATTGTTAGACCATTGGTCAATCTATATTTGTTAACCCAATTGTTATTACCAAAATTAAAAATGTCCTACTCAAGACTTGGCAATAGAGATCTTTTCCTTATTTTTGCCAAATACTTTACCACCAGATTGGCACAAATCTATGAGCCTAGATGTTTCCAATCAGTTCATACTGTTCCTAGTCTGAACTTGTCTCAGCAGGTGTTCACTTAGCTGACTGAAATAGGCAAGTGACGAGTGACTTCTGAAACCTACTCTGGACAGCGAGGTTAGACCATTGCCTAAATTTCCCCTGCCTTTGACGAGCCTTTTAACCTTTTAAAACTCTGATTATGACCACTCATCTCTGCTTGAAAAAGCTATAGAAAAAAACATGTGGCCCCTTACCACTGAGACAAGTTGAAAGCCCAAGTCAAAAGAAATTCCCTGGGGACAACATTGCCAATTAATAGATTTACAAATATAAAGGCTGCTAACCTATTAAAGACTGTTAGAAAATAGAGGTTTGATAGTCATTCATAACTAATAGACAGTTCTCAAATGCTCAGGGATCTACAGAATGTTATTGCATTTAAAATGTTCAATTTAAAATATTTTTTGTGATAGATAGACATACTGGCTCCTGAGAAGCATCCTGTACCTCCAAGATGATCAATGGTCAAAGAAGAACCTCTACCCAGAACTTGATCCAGAATGGCAATATCAGCCATTATAAACACTGCCTTTTGCCTCAATTGCTGCCAAGGCCCCTTTCAGATGGTAGAAAAAAAGGACACTGTGGAATCCATTTCCTCATTCTTCCCTAGACAAGGTATGCTGCTTTTTCTCATGGATCTCTACCCATCAATCATCAGATCTTCTAAGGCCTGGCAGCCTGGCATCCAAGAAGACAGCTGAAGACTGATTTGTCCTTAGACTTCTGCCTTCAATGATGATAGAGGCATAGATGACCAGGTGGCCAGCAAGTCACTTTCAATTGCTAACTCAGGTATAATTTATTCTTTCCGATCTCTGAGACCATTTGACAATTAGGCTTTGCTTCAGTTGCCTTCTCAGATCTCTGTATAAAAGTCACAGTTCTCATTCTCTTAGAGCTAATACTAAATATAGACACAGTCCACATTGCTACCAGAATGTAACATTAAGGAGGATATAAAAGTCTCCCTCTTTTTCCTTGACTCATTCAACCACTTCCATTCAGGAAGTTTCTTTGTTTACAGAATTAAACAAATGTTTCAATGGGCTGAAATCAGGCCCTAAAAACCTGTTTATAGTTTAATGCAAAGCCAAAGATTTTGCTATTACACATCAAAATGTAAATCTGTTGTGGCTGTTTTTCAGATATTTGCAGGTTTCTCTGCAAGTCTTCCTACCAGACAACAGAGAAATAGCACATATGATGACTTCAGTACTCCTAGAACACACCATCTCTTAATCTAGTGTGTCACCTGACAAGTTCCTGAGACTTCACTGCTGATACCACCTCTCCAGGCTCAAGTGGGCACCCACCCAGCAACTGAAACATAGCTTTTCAGGATGCCCCAATAAAGGTCATATTTGGTCCCATGTCTCTTTCATTTACCCTTGCCTCTTATGTTTAATCAGGGCACTTTTTTATTCCATTATTTCTGATAGTTATCACTCTTTCCATGGCTAGTTGTGTTTATAGGGCCAATGCTGATAATCTATTTGTTTTTCCTCTTAGCAGCTTGCCTTCTCACTTCCTCTAAGAGACAGATGTCTGAGGTCTCCAAGATGACAGATAGCTAAATGCCTCTTTACTCACACCTTGCACTGTATGTGACCCCTATCCCCACACTTTTTCCCAGATCCACAGGAAGCAGTCTAGAGAACAAAAATTTCTGCACTTTCACCCCACCACATACACACTTGCTGTCAGTAAACTGCATTTTTATAAAATCAAGAAGTGAGGAATGGTAGAATTCTGTCCCATTTCCTGGATCTCTGGCCAGTGGGCAATAACCTGGTTTTCCCAGTGTCTTCATATTAAGCTCCATTTAAAAGAAAACCAACCTTTGCTTTCTCTTATTTCTTGTCCTTTTCCCTCCCCACTTTCCATAGGGCTTAAATCCCTCCACCTCCCCCTTCCTACTCCTTCTATTATCTATCTATCTATCTATCTATCTATCTATCTATCTATCTATCTATCTATCTATCTATCTATCATCTCCCCTCTCCTCATTATGACAAAGCTGGTGCCCCTTTTCCATTGCTCTGTGCATCTCTTTTCACAGCCCTGTGATTTTCAAGGCACTGCCTACCTGTATGGGACCCCATCTCCCATCTGTCAGCTAGAGGTATGAATAAATATCATAACATTACGAAGGACTAAATTTTATTGCCAAGATTCTGGTGAAATTATTATTACATTTAATCTGTGTCTACCAGACTTTCAATGACAACATTATTTATTCATATTTTAATTTTGAATTTGTTCATTTATAAAAGTTTTTCAAAATATTTTATTATTTTCCCTGAACTTTTTGTTTTGGTTTTGATTTTCTATAACTGTTCTATTGTCCAGAGCAGTATATTTAGAATAGGCCTTAGGTTTTTTTTTTTTAAAAAAAAAAAAAAACTTTATTTATTTGTCTTGTTGTTTGCCTGGAACTGGAACTACAGACAGTTGTTAGCTGCCATGTGGGTGCTGGGAATCGAACCCGGGTCCTCTGAAAGAGCAGAGGGTGCTCTTAACCACTGAGCCATCTCTCCAGACCCAGCCTTAGGTTTTTTAATTGCTCTGGCAACTTGTTTTCTCAATGATGACAGGATAAGAATGAACTGGATTTGTTAGGGGCCTGTAAAAGCCCCCTAAGGGCATTTTCCAAAGATAAAATTTACCTTGTCTGTCCCTTGTTGATCAGCATTTGTTTGTGGAATGTCAACCTTTGCCACACCTTCGGCATATTCTAGAAAGGAGAGGCATTCTGTTATTCTTAGCAAAAACATTGATACTGGGAAAGACTTGTTTAGATTACCTTGTTTTTCATAGTTTTACAACAACTATGTACAACAATACAATCAAATAACACTTGATATTTTTATTTTTCCTTAAACCTCTAGAAATAACTTTCCCTACTCAATTATCATCATAATTGTGAGAGTCTCCATTAATTGTATCCCAGATCCAATCTTCCAAGGGTGTTGGTTTTGCCTTTAATGGCCTAATTATCTTTCTACATTGTGAGTTATCATTTAAAATGATATATTAATTTATTAAAATTAAACAGATATTTATTTATTTATTAAAAAATAGGAAAAAGTCTTTTTTTCTATGTATCCTTCTGCTCAGCCTCCCTTCCCTTCTCCAAATTTTTCCCAGTCTACCTTCAGCCTCCACTCTCTCCATCCCCCAATCTCCTCCCCAAGAAGGGCCAAAAGTCCCAAGGTGGGTCAGCTCAGCCTGATACATCCACTCCAGGCAAGTCCAATTTCCTCATCCAAATATCAATACTGTGTTAGGTACTCCTCTGCAGAGAATGGGTTTCAAGGTTCATGTATGGGAACACAGTCTGATCCTATCCCATGAGGCTCCACATACTGCCTATGCCAACTGACAGTTGCCTTCCCTTGAAGGACCTAGCTCCTTTTTCCGATGGTTCTCCAGAGGCAGTTTTTGAATCAGTGAGCTCTCCCGAGTTCCAGCAGGCCATCTCTATAGACTTCTCCTCATAATCTCTATTTCCTTGCTCATACAACGCCCCTCTGTTCTGGACCAGGAGCTTGGCTCAGTGCTCAGCCATGGATCTCTACCTCTATTCATTGTTGGATGTAGGTTCTATGATGACACATAGGATGGTTATTTATTTGATTGTAGGAGACATTCTGTTTAGGCACTACCTCCACTATTGGTTGGGTACCTAGACACGGACATCCTGTGAGGTCTTAAAGATTTCCCTAGCACCTAGTCTCTTTCCAGTCCTATACTGGCTTCCTCTATCAAGATATCCATCTCTTTTTTCCCCCTTCCTCTTTGTTGCTCCTCGCACTCAACCATTTCCTTCTCCTATAATTTGTTCCCCTCCTGTTCTTGATTACAACCCATTATGATCCCAATTTGCTAATGAGATCTTCTCTATTTTCTCTTTCTAGGGGAATTGCTGGATGTCTCTCTTAAGTTCCTTCTGATCACAATCTGTTCAGGGGTTGTGGTCTGCAGCTTTGGTATTTTTTGCTTATTATCTAAAATCTACTTATGAGTGAGTATATCCCATGCCTATTACCCTGGGCTTGTGAAACCTTGATCAGGAAGATATTCTCCAAATCCATCCATTTGCCTGCAAATTTTAGGATATCTTTTTTTTTTTTTTTCTGAGTAGTACTCCAGTGTGTAGATGTACCACAGTTTGTTAATCCATTCTTCAGTTGAGGGGCATCTAGGTTGTTTCCAGGTTCTTGCTATTACAAATAATGCTGCTATAGACATAGTTGAGCTAATGCCTTTGGGGTGCAAATGGTCTTTTGGGTATATGCCCAACAGGTATTGCTAGATTCTTGGGGAGATTGATTCACAGTTTTCTGAGAAGCCATCATACTGCATTCCAGAGTGGCTGAATAAGTTTATACTCTCACCAACAATGGGGGAGTGTTCCCTTGTTCAGTATCCTCGCCAGCATAAATTGTCATGTTTTTTGGTTCTTAGCCATTCTGACAGGTGTAAAGTGGTATCTTAAAGTTGTTTTTCTTTTCATTTCTCTGACAGCTAAAGATGTTGAGCAATTTTTCAAGTTCCTTTCAGCCATTTGTAATTCTTCTGTTGAGAATTCTCTTTTTAGCTCTGAACCCCATTTTTAGTTAGATTATTTAAGTTTGGAGCTCTAGGTTCATGAGTTGTCTATATATTTTAGAGATAAGTCCTCTGTCAGATGCAGGGTTGGTGTAAAATTTTTCCTATTCTGTAAGTTGTCATTTTGTCTTAGTGACTGTGTCCATTATCTTGTTCAGCCATGAAGCATGGTTCCTTTTCTCAGAGCAGCATTTCAACTTCTTTCCTCTGTGTCTACTGGTATCTCATCATGGTGTCTCTGTGGTATCTCTCTGGCTTCTCTGCTCTGTTCTTTCTGTTCCCAAAGTGTTTTAGTCTTGTAGCCCCACCCAGACTTTCTGTCTGCCTTTGGGCAATCAGCATTTTCATTAAACTTATAGGTGGGACAATTATTTACAATGTAATGACATAATTCCACTACAAGGAAAATTCCACTCTAAGAACCTACCTGATGTCCCTGGCTAGGACCCCAAGCAATAATAGAGAAGGTACAGGACTTCCCCTATAATTAAATGAATGACCACCCTAATTGTCATTAGATGGCTTAGAAGTTAAGAGCATTGACTGTTCTTCCAGAGGTCCTGAGTTCAATTTCCAGCAATGCCATGGGGACTCACAATCATCTACAATGAGATTTGTGCCCTCTTCTGGCCTGCAGGCATACATGCAGACAGAACACTAAATACATAATACATAAATAAATAAATAATAGATTTTTTTAAAAAAGAAAAGAACTTCATTCAACAATGGAGAGAGACAAAAGCAGAAATTTATAGCTAAGCACCAGGTTGAGCTCCCCAGCTGGAGAGAGAGAGAGAGAGAGAGAGAGAGAGAGAGAGAGAGAGAGAGAGAGAGAGAGAAGAGAAGAGAAGAGAAGAGAAGAGAAGAGAAGAGAAGAGAAGAGAAGAGAAGAGAAGAGAAGAGAGAGTATATGAGCAAAGAAATCAGAATCATGTGGAGACTCACAGAGATGGTTGACTTGAGCTATTGGGAGCTCACTGACTCTGAAATAATCACTGAGAAACCTTCATGGAAAGGAATTAAACTCTCCAAAGGTAGACGACTGTCAAAAAGTGTGAAGAGTTTGTGAAGCCTCTTGCAGTAGTATCAGAGTATGTTCCTGGTGCATGAACTGACATGTTAAATCCCATTCCCTACAGAAGAACACCTAACCCAGCCTAAATAATGGGATGAAGGACTTGGATCTACCTCAACTGCATAAGCCAGACTGAACTGATCCACTGTGGGACTCCTTGCCCTCCTTGAGACATGGGTAGAAGGATGGGGTTAGGGGAGGCTGAGGAAGGACTAAGAGGGACAGGGAGGAGGGACAGGAGAGGAACAGTGATAGATATGAAAAAAATCTTTTAAAATTTTTTAAAAAAGAATTAGAAACCAGCCAATTCCATAATACAAAACCAACCAATCACTGAACACAAAATCTCTGAGTTTGTCTCAAGCTCAGAAATTGAAATTCTATCAATATTTACCCTATATATCAATATTTACCCTATATATCTTGGAAGTCTCTGCTCTTAAAATGAAATTCTCTAAAATAAAGATCACATGAGATGTAGAACAAAATCTTCTTCAATCTTTCAAGTCTAAGGAGGGAAAACTGTCTATCATGCAGTAGCCAATTGCCCAAGGGAGTCAAGTGTAAGAAAGAACTGTGAACCAGAACTGGAGTAAGTCTAACTATAGATATAATTAATCCCCTCCCCTAAAATGTCTCTGATTTCTTGATTTGACCAGCTTCTCAAGTGTTTAGCAGAGGTACCTTTTATTCGCTGCAACTATATCTAACCCATGAGTGAATCTCAAAACCATATTATTAGGAACTTAAAGTAATATAAATATATAGGAGGTTGTATGCTATGTTTTTAATTATATGAGGTGTGCAATTTAACAAAAATAAAAATAAAAATAAAAATAGTTTTCATTATAACTAGGGCTAAGAAGGTGTCAGAGAAAGGTGCAACAACATTCTACTTCATGTTTTAGGCATGATTTGTATGATTCTACTGAGTTTGGATGTCTTTGGGCTGTCCACATATGCTGTGTTCTTTCATTGAGCATCTTGTGCTTTGATAAAATGATTGTCTATTGACAAATGATAAGAATGCATTCTTGATGTTTTGTTTCCGTTAAAAGACTTTTATCCAAAATACGTAAAATTTCTAACATGTCAATATGAGAACAATAATGATTACTATAGGAATAGTGAGCAGAGTCTTGAATAATGCTTCATAAAAAAGACAAATGACCAAACATTGCACACTGATCCTTTATTTCTTATAAGAGAACTACATAATAACACCATTGTGCATATAATGGAAAGAAAATATATGAAAAAATGATGAAAAACAATTGTTGGTAAGTACATAGAGCAAATAGAACTCTCATGAATAGCTAATGATAGTGAAAAACAGGGCAGTCATTTTGAGAAAAATTAGTGACTTCAAATAAATCTGAATATGTGTACCTCTGAGAGCTCAAGATTCCACTGTGGGAATATAATCCACAGATTTTATGATTTATCTAACAAATATACATTAGCATGTCCATAGCAGCAATACAAATTGGACAAAAGTATAACTAACTCATATATCTCTTCAGAAATAATAGGCTGAATAATCTTTTATCTACTTTCACAATAAAATATTACACAGCAATGAAAATCAAAGATGCCTCACTACTTAAAAACAATAGAAATGAATCTCATTATCCATTATTTTTATATTATAACATGATATATGTTATATTATAACATGAGCAAATGAAGTATAATGCCAAATATAAATACATCAATTATATAAAAAGGAGAAAAATACATTATTTTATTAGTACTATTTTGGAATGAGTAGTAATTAGAATATTATGAAGGAGTGCTATAGCTCTTTTTATCAGGGATCTAGTTAAAGTTTTTGTTCTAAAAATTCACCAAGCTGTACATTTATGAGAATTACAAGTAAGTGTACCATATTTAAGAAAAAATTATAGCAGAAATTGATAAATATAGAAATCTTAGAGGCATTTTCCAAAGGTTTTCTGGTAACTCTTGAAGAGCAGTGATACATTATCATAGGCTTTAGCTAGTTTTGACTTCAATTCCTGCAAATTCTAATTTATTAGTTAGAATAAACTCACTGCAAACCTGATTTCTGGTACCTAACCATTGATCTAGCTAAAGCTATTTTCTCTATAGTGATTAGCAAAAGATGTCTGAAAAAAATTTATTTCATATAGTAAGGATAAGACTCACACCTTTACGTCTTACCTATGGTATTTTGTCTAATTATACCACACAACTACCTCCATCAATGTGTCATTTTAGCTATATTGCCATTCTGTAGGGAAAATTTGATTGGTTGAAGCAAAATTTTAAAGAATAATGAGAAATTATGAAGAATAAGGTGAGTTATCAGTTCCATGGGAAGAGAATGTCTAAATGGTGGAACAAATAAGATGCAAAGTATAAGTTTAAAAAATGACATTTTAAGACAACAGCAAAATGTTCTATTTGTTAAGAATAAAGCAGAGACTGAAGGAAAGAAAACTGGCCCCTAAATTAGGGGGTTCAATTATTTTAGAGTTAGAGAGGGTAAAAGAATAGCAAAAGCCTAGTTTCTGAGAGAATAACAGACAATGAAGCCAGAGCAAAAAGTTGTTAGGTCACAATATGATGTAAATTTCCAGGGAAAGATTTATATTTCCAATTCAATATAAATGTTCTGAAGAGTTTTCAACTTAAAGATGTCATAATAGTGCTTGTATTTTAATACTGACTTTTCCTTGTTATACTGGCAATGAGACAGGTGATTTGAAATTGACTGTCACAATACAGGGGAAAGGGAATAATGACTTAGATCAGGGAAGTTTTTGGTAAATATATTGAATATGTAGGCAATAAGATTTTCTGGGATATTGCTAACAGTAAGTAAGAGATAAAAACATCTAAAGAATAACTTCACATTTGAGGCCTGAACTATCAAAGTTGCTATTAGCTCAAGAGGTACAATCTTCAAAGATAAACTTGGGATGGATATTAAGGGCTTCCTTTTAGGGAATGATTTGGAGGAGAGGCTCGAGCTAGTAGGATTAATATGTGAGTCCATGGTTCAGAACTAAGATTGTGTTGAAAGGGTACATTTTTTATTAAGAACTTTAAAAATATTAGTAATTGAAGGCATAAACCCAGAGGAGATCAGTTGGAAATTAATCATGAGTTGAAGAGCAATGACTTATCCCTAAATTTCCCAACATTGCAAGTTGGGAAGACAAGATGTAACCAGGAAACAATGAAAGATCAAGGCCAGTAAGATAAGAGGAAAGCAAGATATATGGGATTTCTAAAATCACAGTGAAAAGCAAAGATTTCAGGAGGGTGGAAGTGGGGTTGGGCAATGGAGATGAATGAAGCAATGCTGATAGACAGGTGAGCTTTTAGGTGTTCCAGTGTGACATGTTTGATATTAGCAATTTTCATGAGATGATATGGATGAGAGTATGATCGACATGTGTTCTCCATTCCCATTGATGCATTCTATGCTGTCTGTCCTTGTCTCTTCTCCCCTTGTCATTAAGAATAAAATCATAATTCTCTCAAGCAACTGCTTATGTTATTTATGAATTTTGTTGCTTTTAAAGTTAAAAGCTTATGTTTGCTTTAACCTTTCATTTGGGTTTCCTAGTCTCCAAGCTCTTTTTCATTCATACTGGACATAGATTTAATTTGCATACATGTTTCTTGTTTTCTAAGGATGTATTTGTGTGGAATGACATTTTTCTCCTTCTTTCTTTTCCGCCTTGCTGTTACTCTGTGTCTTTTTTCCCTGGTACTATTCAGAGTTGCTCTTTATTTATTTCATTCAAAAACATCTCCACTTATAACTTTAATTTACCTAACAGTAGCTTGATAAGATGGTGCTTCAAATCATCTCTTCTTTGTCATCTTGCCTGGTCTCTATATTCACCCTTGTTGATAGAAGATCAAAAAAGAACTCCAGGACCTGTATGATGACTCAGCAATTAATGGTGCAAAGTGAAAACTGACTCCTCAGAGCAGTTCTCTGATGGACACATGTGTGTCACGGCATATATGAATATTCATGTGCACACACATGCACAGAGAAATAAGATAAGTGTGTTTATCTCCAATTAATTTTATAGGTACTTTTTTATTATAGTGATTGATTTGTTTTGCAAATTATGAGGAAAAATTTATAGTAGATGTTCTTCTATCAGGTGTAGTGATGGCATAAATTCCTACTATAGTGCAATAACAGCAAAATCAGCAAATCACCATGCCAATTTCTCCAGAGTAAATATAGGAATTAAATTTGATTATTCCTAAAGGTTTCTTAATTAGAAATATCTGTTTTCTGTTAACTGAATATCTGTTTTCTTCATTATAGTATTATACTTCTTAGCCTTTTGGCTAAGATTAAGTGTAGTATCTGTTCTTATCAGTAAAATTCCATATGTTTTATTACATATTCAATATACTATATGTTTAAAACATCATGTTATTTCATCTTGATTAAGAATTTATCTTACAGTAATATTAGTATAATAAGGATCAGAATAAATGACTGCCTTTATCAGAATAGCATTATATTATCTAAAATGTGTTTTTTCTTATCCTTAGAACTTAAGAAATATTAAATATTTTGACTTACAGAGAATATTTTTAGCTCATTTTCAAAATTTGTTATTAAATGCTAAATTATTTGTAGATACATTGACCTTTTTTTACTTTTGAAAATTAAAGGAATCTAGGCATTTTGTTCACTGACATTAAGCACTACTATGTTACTTGGCATTTTATTAAATTTATTGAAATACCTTTAAACCACCTTTAATTTTATTTCACTTTTCATTGCACAGTGAGTGGCAGGGATTTGCTGACTGGAAACAGGATTCACTCTTCAATGGTTGTGCAAATGCACCAACATGCTCTATGCAGAAACACAACTCTGCTGGAAGCTCTGGAGCTCTAAGCAATGGTAATGAAATAAGCAAAGTGGCCATTGTCTGAGTGCTTGGGTGACTAGGAGGACTATCTGGAAAAGACCATTATTGCTTCTGTTCTCAGCAGCAGCAGCCTCCTTCCTGGAATGTAAGTGCCATCTGAAGCAGTGACTTATTTCTAATCAGACGGCAAGTGGAGGCTGAAGGTTTGCAGCTAGGTTAATAGAAATTCAAATATTTTAGATATACTAATAACAGGAAAATTTATTGCAGCATAAAATAAGTGTGATATTTCCAATATTTTTTTCATAAGGTAATAAAAAATTCTCAGAGGACTGAGACTAAATAAGTTCTTGTATGCACACACAAGTTACTTGATAAACACTAACATTAGAGCTAGAATTGCAGAAAAATTCAATAACCTCATTTATACTGATCCAGTTAATTTTGGAACAGCCATGCCAACCACTGAACATTGCATACCTCAGCGTTCTTCGAAGCAGCCAAGTATATTAGACTGCACTAAATATTTTGCCGCATGTGTAGATTTAGCAGCAGCGGTTGATTTGCTACAGGAACTTGTTCTTATACCATATTCTAATGCAAATATTGATAACTTGCAGGATTTGGAACAGAGAACATTGAGCTAGGAATTAAAGTTGACCTTTGAATTACATCATTATTGATTAGTCTTGGATAAATCACTTGACTTCTCTGTTTTCATTTTCTATCTATAAAATAAGGGTAGGGATACTATCATCCTATATCAGCTGTCAGGTTTTCTAAGCACCATTGGCAACATATCCAAAATACTATGTGAAGAAAGTTGTATTCATAATACTGGTAAATAAAATAAAAATGTAATTACAATTGATTAAAAAAAAAAAAAAACTAAAGCAAAACTAAACCAAATCAACCAAACAACTAAACAGAAAAACAACAAAAACCAATGACTTACAAGAACCTGATTTTATTTCCAGCCTGTTGCATTTATTTTCTCACTTCTCTGCAGGTGGTTGGAGTGCAGCTGACATAGGCAGGGTTAGCTTGGCTTCCCTCCAACTACAGGTTAGGTTCAGGTCTGCCCTACCTGTCTTTCATCTTCTATGGAAAAACAGCTATCCAAAAACATATTCTTCTCAAAGAAAAAGTCAGGCACACAAGAAAGTAAGCCTGATTATATTAATGCATTTCAAGCCTTTGATCCCAGCATTCTATTGCCAATCCTAGTCACATGACTCAAGCAAGCAACAATGGGACTCGATAAATTTGTGTTCTAGGGAGGAAGTACAAGGTAATATGACAAAGGGTGTGGATACAGATGGGGAGAGAATCAGCATGCAGAGCCAAACAGCAAAATTTTCTCTTGGCATTAGTTTTTAATATTTTATCTGTTCTACAGTTTTCAAAGGGCTACTGTGGTCCTTCTGACTCTGAAATCTTTATTAATAATGATCTTTTAATAATGACAAACTGTCATAAAAATTAAAACCAGGAAAAGATAACTAGGGATAAATTATTCTAAAACTAAAAAAACAAAAGATAACTAGAGATTCTTATAAAACTATGAAGACTATATATGGAGATAAATTATTTTCTCCCTCCCTCCACCCCTCCTCTCTCTCTCTCTCTCTCTTTCTCTCTCTCTTTCCCTCTGTCTTTTCTTATAGCCTAAACTGGCCTTGAATTTATAGCAATCCTACTACTTTAATCTCCCTATGCTAGATCAGATGTGAGTTATCACATTAGGCACTTGTTTTCATTGTTATCAAATAGCTTTATTTTAACATCTGTATCTGTTCACTGAGACAGACAGAGCAAGGCTCCAATAAGTTTCTTAGTGTTCAAGTACATATGTATTAGTGGGATATTGCTTGAATTCTATTTGGTATTATAATAAAAACTTGGAGTCAGATATTGGGGAAAAACTGAAATATCAGAGAGACTTGGAACAAATCACAGCCAATTCTCACCCAGCCAACTCTTCTTCCTCTGACTCCAACCTCTCTGACAAAAAGAGAAGTGTCAGGTAAAGCTGAATTCCTCTCTCCTCTCTCTCTCCATCCAGACATCTCAGTTTCTCCTTCAACCTTCCTAGAGCTAGAATTAAAGGTATGCACCACCACTGCCTAGCTCTGTAAGGCTTTGAACTCACAGAGATCCAACCTTCTGAATGATGGGATTAAAGGCTTGGATTATCACTCCCTGACCTTTATGACTTGGCTCTGTGAGTGGCTTTGTCCTCTGATATTACACATTATTTTTTAATTAAATATACAGTATATCACCACATTGAGAACAGATTTGACTGTACCTTGAAATGGACTTTTACATTCTTGAACATATATTTTATGTCTCCATGAATCTCTGTTTTCATGCTTTTGACATCTTCTCTGTTCCTATTTCTGTCTTCCCTCACAATATAATTATCCCCTTATGGTGTATCCTAGTAGAAAAAAACAATGGACTATTTGCCAAGCCCTCTGGTACTTAATGTTTATTCAGTATTAAATAGATTTCATTGAATTTTTAAAAGATTTTCTTTGTGTTTAAAGAAAATAATACCCACAAGTTAAATTATGATAACAAATATATTGATTTCTTGAATATTCAATATTAATCAAAGGTAAGAATGCTATATGGTTGATCTTTACTATCCTATGCATCATCATAATTCTTAAAGTATAAAACCAACATGTGAAAAATCTTTATAATCATTTTGATTTGCAGCTGCTAATATTAGAGTTCTGTTTTCCAGCTTGTGCCTGTGGACACAGTCATGTAAAGTACAATCTCTGCATTAGGTGCACACATGGTGCTGGTGCACTGACACTCCCTTTGTTGCTGTGCCGCCTTTCCTGACGACAAGCTCACTGAGAAGCTTGTTCTCAGAGAAGAGCAAGGATGTTTCATACCTCCTCTCTCTCCTTGGCATTGTCAGGCTGATATCCTGCTGTTTCTGAAAGACCAACTCCAAACTCAAGTTTCAGTGGGGAAGATGCACATGGCCAAAAGCCCCCAAGATATACATGAGGCAGTAGGACAGTATATACTCAAGAGAAATGCTATCTCAGATCAGGCTGAAGCTGTTGATACTTCTGCTCAGTGGGATATGTCTGGATTGAGTAATAAAAAGCAAGCAGCTGGGGGGTTACAATAATTTTATTGCTTTTATTATTCTAAAAATTTTGTGTAGTTGGAAGCTTCTATCCCTCTAGAAACTCAAATGCCCAGCAGATGCTTCTCAAATAATTGATACAGAGGCTTAATATTATTTATAAATGCTCAGTCAGTAGTTCAAGCTTATTACTAACTTGTTCCTACATTTAAATTAACCCATAATTCTTATCTAAGTTTAGTAATGTGGCTTAGTGCTTTTTCTAAGTCCAGCATTCTCATCTTGCTTCCTATGTTTCTGGCTGCCAACTGCTTCTATGCCTTTCCTCTTTCCAGAATTCTCAGAGTCTGTTCACCCCACCTTTATTTCTTACCTGACTACTGGCCAATCAGTGTTTCATTTTGCTCATATCAGTAACAAATCTTACAATGTACAAGAGTATTATCCTGCGGCAGTTTAATTTCTCATTGCTTACATCAAATTGTACTTAATTATCAGACAATTATTGGAATCATGAAAAGAAAGGAGTCCACAAGCATAGGAAATATCAATACAAAATTGGGTATGAAGCCCTTCCATCCATCCTTGTGTTCCCATACTGGAGAAGTGTTTGCTCACCTTAGAGCCATACAAAGCCCTTCTCTTCCTTGTGAAAAAAATAAGGATAATTCCCATTGGAAAAGATGTAATGGGTGCTTCTTGCATCAGTTGGTGTTTGTTTGTTCTCTGTAAGGAAAGAGTATGGATAATTTTGAGTATACAACCTCAGTTTTTATAAGATCCTCAAGTAGCTTGCTTTTTTCAAACAGTGTTACCCTTGTGAATGATGCACATTCACACTCTAAAGACATTAGCTCAACCATGTTCATAGCAGCATTATTTGTAATAGCAAGAACCTGGAAACAACCTAGATGCCTCTCAACTGAAGAATGGATTAACAAACTGTGGTACATCTACACAATGAAGTACTACTCAGCAGTAAGAAAAAATGATATCCTAATGTACCTGACTAGGTGAAAAGAAGACTAACTTCTAGTTCTATAATATATAAAATGTTCCAGCTATACACTTGATTGACTATGTATCAAAGCAGAATATTTTAAGTGCATATGTATCTCAGAACTACTACAATATTCAGGCTTTAAACATTATCAACTATTTGTTAAAAACTATTTGTTTATAATATTTTTAAATGGTAAGGACCATAACTATGTTGAAATTGAAGATTCATGAGTCCTAATTACTTTTAAAACTTTTGAGGCTCGGAAGAACTCATATATATGGGCCCAAAATTTTGTATACATTACGAAAGATTGTATCTCTCAGAATCACCTGAAACTGTACCCCTAAAGTCTCACCAACATGACTGTCTAAGCATGACCTGAATAGTAAACATGCCAAAGTAGATTAGGAAAAGCTCACAAAGCCTAAACCCTATACAAAAAAACACAGGCAGCTAAGGAGCTAAGGAATACTGATGGAGAGAAATAGTCATTTACAGGACAACTGTAATATAAACTGGCTATACAATAACAAATGTTCAGCACTGAAAACATACATAAAATAACACTATACAAGACTGAGTAGTTATACTTAGGAATGTATATGTAGATAACTGTATAATTGCATTAACAATGAAAAAAGAGAACAGAATTTGAAAGCAAACAAGGAGGGTGTGGGAGAATTTTGAAGGGAAAAAAAGTAGTAATTATATTATAGTCTCCAGAAGCAAAAGAGTTATTTAAAATTAAGAAATCAGTGACATGAAAATACAAAATTACCTGTATTTAAAATTCATAGGGACATTATGCCTACTGAAACCTCTATAAAAAATGTGTTATGCAATCGTTAAAAAAATGCAAGCTAAAAAGTGAAATAGTAATTTGATGCTGTGAAAATATGTTGATGTTGTCAGGGTAAGCTTCAAGAGATTTTGAACTACACAATAAGTATAATGAGATTGAATCATTTCTTTCTTCTAAGCTCTCACATAATTATCATCTGAACTTCTTGCATTAGCCTTTTATAAAGGAGGAATGTATATTCTTATTTCTCAGTCAGACTGTGGCTCCTGGAGAGCTCAGCCGTGACTGTACTTTTGTTTGAATAAGAGGTTTAGATGTTCATTTATCCCACCATAAATATTAGTTTACTCCTTGTGTATTCCTTTAATTTAACTTTCTCTACATCAAGAAGTAACTACTAGGATGGTAGTGTGTAGAAAAATGCAAATAGATCCAATCCTGTCACCCTGCACAAAACTCAAATCCAAGTGGATCAAAGACCTCAATATAAACCCAGCCACTTTAAACTTGATAGAAAAGAAAGTGGGAAATACACTTCTAAGAATTGGCAAGGAGACCACTTACCAAATATAACACCAGTGGCACAAACACTAAGATCAACAATCAATAAGTGGAATATCCTGAAGCTGAGAAGCTTCTGTAAAGCCAAGGACACTGTCAATAGGACAAAATGACAGCCTACAGAATGGGAAAAGATTTCACCAACCCTACAAGTGATAGAGGATTGATCTCTAAGATATATAGAGAACTCAAGAATCTAGAGCCCAAAACCTTGAATAACTCAATCAAAAAATGGGGTTCAGATCTAAAAAGGGAATTCTCAGCAGAAGAATTAGGAATGGCTGAAAGGCACTTGAAAAAGTCCTCATCATCTTAACAATCAGAGAAATGCAAATCAAAACAACTTTGAGATACCACCTGACACCTGTCAGAATGGCTAAGATAAAAGACACAGATGACAGCCTATGCTGGAGAGGATGTGAAGCAAGGGGAACACCTCTCCATTGTTGGTGGGAGTGTAAGTTTGTTCAGCCACTCTGGAATGCAGTATGGCAGTTTCTCAGAAAACTGAGAATCAATCTCCCCAAGGGCGGAGCAATACCACTACTGGGCATATACCGTAAAGATGCACATTCACACTCTAAAGACATTAGCTCAACCATGTTCATAGCAGCATTATTCGTAATAGCAAGAACCTGGAAACAACCTAGATGCCTCTCAACTGAAGAATGGATTAACAAACTGTGGTACATCTACACAATGAAGTACTACTCAGCAGTAAGAAAAAATGATATCCTAAAATTTGCAGGCAAATGGATGGATTTGGAGAATATCCTCCTGAGCGAAGTATCACAAACCCAGAAAGATAATCAGGGGATGTACTCACTCATTAGTGGACTCTAAACAAACAAACAAAAAAAGCCAAGCATGCCCAAGCTGCAAACCACAACCACTGAGCAGCTTAGGATCAGAAACACCTTGGATTGACTCCTTGGATCCCACTCCCCCTAGAGGAACACCTGCCTCAGTCTTGATGTTATGGGGAGAAAACTGGATCTGCCAGGAGTGAAGGCTGAACTAAGCAATATTGAGACCTTGGGACCTTGGGATTGCCTGCCCATGTGTGTGTGGGGGATAGTGAGATGTGGAGAAGAAAGAATGACCTGATGTGGTGGGAGGGGGATGGGACCTTGAATAAGGATATACAAGGATAGAAAATGTGACTTCTTTATTTATAATAATAATAATAAAAACAAATAAGTAGCTACTAATGCACTGGGGATTAAATAAAGTGAGTGACAGTCATTTTAACTAATCATATATTTTCTCTATTTTTCTTTTTTATTAAAGAATTACATACAATATATATTTTTTGAAAGTTAGAGAAATGGCTCAGTGATTAGCAGCACTTGTTGCTCTTACAGAGAGCTCCAGTTCAGTTACCAGCACCCACATGTTGGTTCACAGCTGTCTATAACCCCACTTCCAGAAGATCCAACACCTCCCCTCTTCTGACCTCCATGGATACTAGGCACCCATTTTCTACACATGCACACACACACACACACACACACACACACATGAATACCTCTAAAAATTTTAAAACAATATATTTTTGTCATCTTATTCTGCCCCATATTCTCCCACATTCTATCCACTGCCCTAAACATCTACCTTCATGTTCTTTATCTATGTTAAAAACAAAACAAAAATCAACAAATAAGCAAAAGGAACAAATTAAACTAATAAAATACCAACAAGGCAAAAACAAACAAACAAAACAAAAACAGAAGAGTGTTTTTTGTTGGGCATCTACTCCTTGGTAGGGAACATTTCTTGGAGTATAGAGGACATATTCAGTGACACTATTGAACAAAATGATTTTTTTTTCAGCAGGCATTCTTTGCGAATACCTTCTGCTTTAGGTAAGGATGGGACTTTGTATCTAGTTCCCCTTTTCAGTGTAGGGATTTTGTTTAGCTTGAACTTCTGCAGGTGTTTTGAATGCTGTCAAAGTCACCATGTGTTTATAAATGTATGAACCCTGTTGTGTCTGGATGATGTATTGTTTATTTGTTTATTTTCAGCTATCAGGTGTTCTCTGGAGCACAAATTTCTAAAAGCAGTGTCTCCATATATTGTGAAAACACATTCTTCTAATAATTTATTTTTGTTTTCAGAAAGTTTCATTTAAGAATGAAATTCTTGCAAGTTAGATTTGATGTTGATCAAATGATATGCCAGTGTCATTTGTACTCTAAGTAAAGGAAAATGTTTCTAAAACACTATCCTAGTCCCCTTTGTTTCAAGCTTTACCACAGAAATTTTGTGGCACAATTGCTTATCTCTAACTCAGTTCTCCAAACCATTTTCAGTCACTACTAAAGCCAAGTTTTTGAAGGAGCCATTTATCAAAATTACTAAGCTCGAGGTGCTAAAATGGATTCATAAAAATTACTGTTATGTTTTGGCCTAAATCTGTAGTTTTCTAACATTTATTATATGCGTGGGGTGATATTAGTAAATAAAAATCTGGCCTCAAGTTAGAACAGAATGTCATCATAAGCAACTTGAAATTGTTTCTGTCCAGTGTGTTTCATCTCTCCATCGTAATCTATGTGGCCAGTTTATGCAGCAGCTATAAATTCCCTGTTTTATGGATAAAAATATGGAAGTTCACAGAAGTTGGGGACCTTACCAATATCATGTTGATAGAGAATAGTAAAACCAGAATTTGAACATTTTTACCATCTTTTAAATGAGTGGTGGAATTCAGTGGAAGATGTTGATACTTGGAGGAAATGTTATATATCTGTATCAACTTCCATGTCCAGTATATAGATGCATAGTTACAGGTGTTTGAACCAAGCCAACACAAATGTTGAATTCAATTTTTATGGAGGCAAAAGTGTGAACAAACACGATACCATTATTTCTGAATCTGGTATCAGTGCAACCATTAGTCTTCTCATCTCATAGGTAAAAGATAAAATGCACTTTGATGAAGAGTATGGTACTTAGACAAGCTGGTCTGGAGCCAACAAAGCTAGAGCTGACATCATAATACCATTGGTTTCAGGAACACTGTTGAAGCTCCAAGCATCTTCTTTGTAGGTTCTTTTCTTCCTCGTTGATATCACAGTGCCTCTCACACTGTCAGCTAGCTGAAATCATTTCTTTTCTGTTGCTGACTGTCATTCAAAGTTCCATGCCCTTTCTTAGAAAGACTACACTTTTCAATGACCTTGACTGATTGGAGGAAAGTCAAACATCATGCTAACGAACTGGCTTGCACCTAGACATTTATTCTGTCCCTATGAGCTCTCTAATCCTTTCCCCCAATGGGTGTCATATGTTACTATCTTCATACTGTGGGTCTGATGACATCTCTGAAATGTGAAGAACATTCCAGTCTGCAACAGAATCTTTATAATAACCACTTCTCCTCTAAATGATGCCAAGTTTTTAAAGCGTCATTCTTATGTCTTGGGAAAAGTTCCTGGGGGTGAGTCAGAGGGCATTCAATGATAAAAGCATTGCTTTGAAACATCAGTATCCCTTGTGGTTTATACATTTCAGGAAAAAAAAAAATCCTTAAATCAATCCCCTGTCATGATATGCTCCTGCTAATCTGGATACTCACACAGAATGAAATCTCTGTTGTCTTTTCAGTTTAGAATTAATTGTACTGAGCCAGGACACTCTATCTTTCCCAAACTAGTCAATATTTTCTTCTAGGAAGAAGAAATTTTTTCCATATGTAAAAAAGTTTTCAAGGTATGTTTTAATACTATAGTAAAACAAAACATTATTGGTATATAGAAAGATATCTTTTGTAATTTAATAAAACTCTTCTCACATGTATTTTTTTTTTTTTTTTTTTTTTACATTTCACCTTCAAGGATATTAACGTATCCTTCAAAAGTTTGTAAACCATATTTCCCACTAGTGAAAACTGAATGGATCTATCATGGCTACACAGTTTTAAAAATGGAGAAATGCTCAAAGCGTTAAGCTTTAATAACTTGCAAAAGCATAATATGGAAGAGAAGATGAGCCACTATCAGACACACATACAAAAAAACATGCTTGATGTCACTGTTCAATGGACCCCACCTGGCTAAGTGAAACTAAATGAAATGAAATGAACAAAATACTTAAGTTAAAGGACTCTGTGCTATTTTATTCTGCAATTTGGGCTAAATTTAGATCATAGGGAAAAAACAAAAAGGGTAATGTCACTTTAAACATAACCCTTACTTCCTTCTCCTTATTTATCTCAAGTTGCAATTGCCAGTGTTATGAATATTGCCATAAGCTGTTAATTGAGAGCTAATTAAAATTCAAATGCCACTTGGAGATTTCACATTCCTATTCTCATAGTTTATCCACGACTGTAAAATATATATCTGAAGAAGTTCATTTTCTCTGTCGATTTCTGTCACTCAGTTGCACATGGCTGGGGGAGGGGAGTTGCTCTCAGCAAATTGTCTGCTTGCAGTGAACAGGGACTTGGCATTTTACATGATTTTCACCTCAAAACCCAATTGCTAGGTTCACACAGCAATTCTGTGGTCTCAATGTTCTGTGACCTCACTGGAACATGAATCAATTTGTTATTTAAATTGATCTAAAGGGCTAATTGTATTTAAGGGTATTTTTTGTGTGCCTACTAAGTGTTAGTTGGCTTTGCCAGTAATTGTGTCTGGTCTAGAACAAGCTGTCTTTAGAAATGCTCAGGGCCTCAGAGCAGTTGCTGACGACCTCACAGTCCTTCAGGCTCCTCATCTCCCATGGGGGTCAGACAGGCTCTGGCCTGTCCACAGTGTGTCAGCAGCTCTCTCAACTGTAACTGTTGCAGGGCCTTTTAACAACTTTAAATGGTAGATGCTAATGGCTTTGTAGCCTAGCTGTTCTCCCAGCAGGTTTCAATGTCTTGTATTACTTTAAGCACTGAACTCTGAAAACATACATAAATTAAGGCTGTAATTCCATCTCCAGTCTTTGGCATGTGTTACTTGTCAACTACTCCAAAAAGCAAAGTAAGGCTTTCCAGCAGGTTTGGGGCAGAGCGTTCCCCTTCTCTGCTTCACTTTGGGCTCTCAATATGGAATTCACCTTCCTCTTTATTGGCTAGCTGGTCTTGCTTGCTTGCTCTGCTTTCTCTTCTGACTTGTAGCTTGATCCTCAGAGCTGTAAACTACTACTCTTTTGAGGTAGATTCTTTTCATTTTACATACATATTTGGAAGAATTCTTGGAGATAAGGTTCCATAAAAGACTTTGGAGTGCTGAAATCCATTAACTATTTTAAGGATTAAGAGATAGGGTAGAAACTAGTGGTAGTGGCCCATGCCTTTAATCCCAGCACTCAGGAGCCAGAGGCAGGTAGATCTCTGAGAGTTCCGGGCCAACCTTATCTACAAAGCCATTGTTCAGACCGGATAGCTAGGACTGTTATACAGAGAAATCCTGCCTCGAAAAACCACAATGGGGCGTGGGGAGACTATAAAGGAAGCGTGCTTAAAAGAACAAACAGTGATCTAGTGACCATCTTACCTTCAACAAGGCCACCACAATCTACTGCCAGTGAATGAGGGAAGCCAGCAAATGAGAAGGGGCTTGACTCTGCTGGTAGGGGAGATTCAGCTTCAACAGAAATGGCTGAGATCCTCAAACCAGTACACTGGGGAAGATATCTTTGCCGTAGCCAAGGCAGCCAGTATTGACATTTAGTTCCTTGATTTAGAAATCATGGCTTTTGTTAAACCTCTAGTGGGGAATATCCTTGGTTACACTTTACTCAGATTAAAAATTTGAGGTACATGGATAGCACTGCTTCTGTATGAAGATTCTGATTGCAGCATAGACAACTGTGACCTTTTCATGGTTCACTGAGGATTCACTGAGTTTTGAATAGTATTTCACTCAATATTAGAAAAGAACTTGTTGTAAATCAGGCCAGTTTAAAAAAAAAATCACCCCTGTCCCCACAGAAAGTTAGCTAAACAATAGATAGATTTTCTGTTTCTAAACTAACTAAATGTGGGAGGGTGTTCCTATAAAAGATGTAACAGAAGGAAAATTCCTCTGTGATCTTAATAAGGGGCAAGGTTATTTTGCAAGACAAATCCTAATCAAACCAGACTCTGGGTTTGTCTCCATCGTTCCCAACTTACTCTGAGCTGTGCTGACATCCCCACCCCCAACCCCACCCCCAGCTTCTTCCCAGGCACATTCGAAGCTCTCCTCCAGGCAGCAGTGTTTACTCCCCTGAAGCGGCACATTCTATGACAAACCTCGCAAAATCACAAACATCTCGCCTCTGGGTTTCTCCCCCGCCTCTGTGCTGTTAATTGTTAATTGCTGGCATTGCTGCCGCTTAAGGGAAATGAAAGCTTCTATTAGCCAGTTCTGCTTCCATTCGTTCTGCAGGGATTTCCTTCCAATTTGGGATGCTTTTAGACAATAAGTGAAGCAGACTGTGCGGCTGGGTGGCATTTTTCTGAAAGATTTGAGCATCTAATGAAGAAATAAGTCCTAAACTCTTCTGGGAACCCAATTTGTGCATTTTAGGTAGCATACCTTTCCATATACTGCAAATTGATTTGGCTTTTGTTTAGGAAAATAGCAATAATAGTAGCAAAAATTACACATTTTTACAGAAGAAAAAAGCACAACTGAAATGCATTTTGTGTCAACATCATCACTTGTACAAGACAACAGAAATTGAGTTTCTGTATGTAATATTTATAATTAGTTTCAAAATGTATGTATACAGATTTTTTTTAGCTTTGCTACTCTGGTTGTACATTTCATAGCAAGTAATGAAAGACGCAGCACACATGTTTAATATTTTAATAACATGCTGAATTTTTAAAGAAAGAGGCTCGTGATGACTGCTAAACTAATCTAACAGTATTCTGGTGACTGCCTTATCTGAGTAAGAATTCTAAAGACAAGTCATAAGTCCTAGTCATAAGTTTGACTTAAGCAAGAATTCAAAACTTTCTCATCTTGAAGTACTATAAAAAGCAATAATTAACAGTGAGATATACTTACAGTTTATCAAACCAAGTCAAGATAAGGCATCAAAACACCAAAAAACTAGAAACAAGTTCTGACTCAGAGCTCTGGTGGCTCCAAACTCATACTTGTGGAATATAGTGCTGGACTAATTTCGCTATATTTGTTTGTTTGTTTGTTGAGATAGGGTTTCTCTATGTAGCCTGAACTCAAAGTGATCCATCTGCCTCTGCCTCCTGAGTACTGGGATTAAAGGTGTGTGCCACCACTGCCCAGCTTTATTTTATTTGTTTTAATTTTGGGGGCTGATTTTTAAAATCTGAAAATGCTTCTTATTCTTCTTCTACTTGAATTTTGATAATAAGATACACCAGTGACCTTACTTAATTGAAAAGGCCACAGTTTGTGGAATCTGATTTGTATGGTTAGAACTATATGTGTAGTTTTCAAGACCTTTCAGCACTTAGTATCATAACATAAACTGAACTGGATGAAACTGTTAACAGTCAAGTTCACAAACCATAACTGAGAGAGAGCAAAGTTCAGGACCTAGAGGAAAATATGAAATTTGTCATGGGTATGTCTCAATATTTCTGGTTAATCATCTGTCTGTTCTTGCTAATGGATAATATGTTGTGAATTTACATGAGTGTGCGTGCACACACACTTATGTTATCTTTTAAATCAGTGGTTTTTAATCTTTCAAATGCTGAGACCCATCATGAGAGTTCCACATACTGTGGTGACCCCTATCCATAAATTTATTTTTATTAGTATTTTATGACTGTTGTTTTGCTACTGCTATGAATCATACTGTAAACATCTGATATGCAAAATATGTAATATGTGACTCCCATGAAAATGTCATTTGACCAAGAGAAGGGGATCATGAACTACAGGTTGAAAACCACTACATTAATGCTGGGAAGCCACTACAATAATAAACTCAAATTCTGAAGTTAGAGGTGGATACAAATAATGTAAGTGATCTTTAAAACTGATGAGATTTCTAGATATCTTTATATTTATGCCCTTCAATCACCTTCTCATTCTTAAAATTCTTTGACACTAAGGCAATAAAGTGTGGAGTATTGAAAGACCTTGTGAATCAAAGTCCTATAAGCTTGTCCACTCTGGCCTCACCTTGTTGTGAGAGTCAGTACAGAAACTCAACTTGAAAATCAGGAGCTTGGCACAAGCATGTATACTGTTCTTCAAGGGGGTGCTTTAACTTTTTATTCAAGTGACATGCCTTTTTGTTATGTGTTTGGAGCTCTGTTTTCTATTTATATAAGAAGAAATGCAGTAGTAATTATGCTTGAGTTCTAGTGAAGGGTTGTCTGCTCATGAATAAGTATAGCCGGTATCCTGACTTGGTTTTTTGTTCTAGCAAATTCTGACAATGATGGCAGGCTGTCCAAAGCCTTAGCGATATATCTTCAAATTTAGTGTTTGACTCTTTGGGTTCATTACAAGAATCTGGTTGTTATTTCATGAAGAAACTGTGAATGTCTAACTTGGAAAGAAGGCTTGGCATAATATATTGACATAGAATTTATGGCTTGAGGGCTATCAGATGTTTGGATTTCTGTCACATAAAAAAAGGCTGATTTATCTACACTCTTTCCTAACTTTCTTGTTTGTGTATTCAGATGTGTAGTTTTCAAACACCTTTCTGGAGACTCAGTGGCACAGACTAAGATCTATGTAGTATATATTGATAATGTGGATATAATTTTTCTATATTTGTCTAAAATCTTTTAAAAATTTAATAGGACTGAAAGGCTGGGATGCAGTAGTTCTGCATTTATATATCATTTTATTCATTACACATTAAAATCTAAGTTTTTACAGGAAATAAATAAGGAAGAGTTAGGCTTGAGAGTGTATTTTTAGAAAAATAGAGTGAAGCATGTAATATCCAATTCCACAGTGTCCAAGAATCTGGTGCCTCACAGCCAGATTCACAGATGTTACTTTTGAATAAGATAGATGTCACTGGTAGTTGGTTCCAAAAATATAATTTAGAACTTTAATTGGCATTCCTAATGTGCTACATAGTTTAATTATTTGAGTGGTGTTTCATGAATTTCTACTATATACAGTATCCACATTGTTCTGAAAGACTAAACAAACTGTTCTCTCTTCCACTACCTTTGCCTGGGACATAATACAAACCACCTCTGTAAATCTGTTTCTGTGTATGTGTTCATCATAATTAGCAATATGCTTTACTATGTCACTAGAAATTACATTGGGCTTCTATTTTTATCTTTAAAGCAACATTTTACTGTATTGGTTTTCTTGGTGAGGACTTTAATTCTAACATTATCTCAAAGTGGAGATCATTGAGAGAAACTCAAACAATTGTCAAATGTATTTTAAATAGATTTTTAGAGTCCTTGATTAGAGTTACATCTGTACAAATACTTATTTACACACATATATGGGAAAGGTCTTCAAATATAGTAGTGCAGATCTCCTTATAAGAACATTTCCCCAAACAATAAACAAGCAAATGTATGCGTTAATTATACCGAATGCAGATGAATAGAACATCATATATAATATTTTTGTTTGGGAACAATTACCATTTCAGTTGTTTATCATAAAAAAAGTCACCAAGACAAAGATATGTATTTAATTTTAGATAGCTCAGATAGTTTTTGCATTGTAATATAGACATAAATTGTAAGCTAGTCTCTTCACAACTAAAAATGACTACAGTGCCTGATTTGAGTCCAAGTGTCATGAAGGATGGTTCAAATGTATCTCTCATAAGAAGAAAATAATTTCAAGTGTTCATATTGGCAAATAAATGAAACATTCACTTAAGAGAAACCTATGCCAATTGCATTAGTCTGAAAACAAATATTTAAGTTTATACAGAAACTACATTTGATTTTCCAGTTTTTTTTTTTTTTTTTTTTTTTTTTTTTTTTTTTTTTTTTTTTTTTTTTTTTTTTTTTTTTTTTTTTTTTTTTTTTTTTTTTTTTTTTGTGTGTGTGTTTTCTCAGTTATCAAAACCCTAAACCTGGAAAAGGAGAAAATAGTATTCTAAAATAGGAGTGGGCATGTGATCCAACACTGGGCAGCACTACATGAAAGCTAGGTCAGAGGAAGATACCAGATGTTCTGTTTTGAATAAAATTTAGAGAAAAAGAATTGCCATTCTTTTTCACTACAAATAGAAAATATAATGATTGTGTTGGCATAACCATGTTGCAACCATGAGGTAATGTTGTGTGGACTAAAAATTTAACAAGCAAAAATGATAATGAGAAATGGTGGCAAGATGCTGATTTGGGTGATTCCTTGAAGAGATGAGATATGGTAAATTTCCAATAACCTTCATAATTATTTAGAATGCAAGAAACAATAAACCCAGGTTGAATTTTGCCTAGCTATAATCAGTAAAATCATTGTTATCAAACAAAAGAGAAATATATTTGATTTGTAAATAATTGGAACAATTTCACTACATTTAGACTGAAAAGGCAGAAAAGTAAGCTACTGAAATTTAGCCTGCTAACTCTGACCCATTACTCTGTAAACTTCAGGATGTCAGGGTCTAAATTTGTTGGTTCCTACAGTCAAAGGGCCTCCAATAAACTTTTAGAATTATTTTCTTCATTCCATAGTGACAAGATTAATAGGTTGTAGCCCCTCTTCTCCCTAATTATTCCTTTCACACTAAGATAGCCTTGTGAACACCTGTTTGCACAATCATGCTGTCATGTTTCACAGCATCATATGTGAATCTATTTTCTGCTTCCTTTAAATGGCTAATTCCAATAACCTTGCAAGTCTCTCCTTTTTAGTGGAGACTTTTAGAATGGATGTTATTAAGTCGCAAAGTAGCTTCCTCTCTGTGTAGACATTTAAATTTGCTGTTGAGCAAATGGTTATTGCCAATAATATGGTGGTCTAAAGTGTGAACCACTGCAGGCAGAGAGCAGTGAAGTACTCATTTCATAGCGGGTAAACTTGCGGAGTGAGACTTAAATGTAAGTCAAATGATTCTAATAACCTAAAAGTATGGACTTTGGGGCTTTTGTGGATTTTCTAGCAGACTGTTCTTTTAAAATGCTCAAATTCACTCTGTTATTCAACAGCTTTTTATTTCAGTTTGTTGAGTTCATTTTAGGGTCTCCATCTTTCTCCCTTTATTTAATGTCTATATTTACTTTCTTTCTTTCTTAGGAAAGCAATCAGATCTCTTGACTTTTATGTACACCTCAGGGCCATGTTGAGGATCTATTTAATGCTTATGCACATGGTGAATGTTCTCAACCATCTACATCAAAATTTCCATGGGCTTTAGTTTAGGTTTTGGCCTCTGGGGGAGTCCTTTTTGCATCTTTAAATGATATTTTTCATGTTGCACATTTGGATCCTTTACTCTGAAATACTTCACTTTCTAGTGGTTTTGGTTTCAATTTAATGCTGTAATTAACATGTCTCACACAACTGCTTTCCCTTTTATCTCACATGAGATGTCACTGACTGTGACTGCTAGGAACATCATAGCTGTTAGTGGGAAGACAAAAGACAGTCGTCTAAACTAAAACTGTTTGATTTGCTGACTTATCAGAGTCCTGCCATATCTGGCCTCCTGCATTTGCAGTAGGTTGATGAGATTGGAATGGAAACTCAAGGGACATAAATGCAGGTTCACAAGCATAAGTAGTTTGCTTAATCTGTAGTGCCTGTGTATAGTCAGTGTCATGCATGTATGCTAACATTGTTGATTGGTTACAAAAGAGATGATTTTTTTTTACCAGAATCTGGGCTACTTTTTGTCTCTTTCTTTCTTTCTTTCTTTCTTTCTTTCTTTCTTTCTTTCTTTCTTCCTTCCTTCCTTTCTTTCTTTCTTTCTCTCTTTCTTTTTTTAAGATATAACAATGTGGCTTCTATCTCTACAGCATGCAAATGTCCTTAGATTCTTATTCAGATGAATTTTCTATGTTACTTTAGTGTATCAGAAGCTACAGTCTGAACAAGTTAATCTTTTATGTCTTAAAATATGATTAAACATTTGGGGAAATATAGATTTCATTATTTCTCCATGATAGTGGAGTTCTTTATTTTAACTGAACAGGACAGCTTTTGAATTTGGCTGGTAAGTGGCTAGAGGACCACCATCAAGGCCCACATTCATTTTCCTTATCTCTTACTGAGTCCCTAGTGATATGACTCTGAACTGTGGCATCCCTCTCAGTACCTGCCGGTTCCAGCATGTTCATCAAGGTGACAGCATCATTGTATGACATTATTTGAAGTGAAAATCATGAGAATGACAACCACAGGACTTCTACCCTCACAGTGTCCAGCTGAGAATACATTTTTTAATTTTTTACTTTCAGAGAGTTTAATTAATATCCATAGGCATGTGGTGTCTATTCTTATTTCTGCTTTAAATCGAGTCTTGCTTAAAGGAATTTTAAAATAAGACAACATTGAGTTTGGACTCTGAAGCTGTTTGTGTTTAAGAAAAAAAAAGAAAAAGAAAGAATTTTTCCCCAACCTCTTCTGTACTGAGATAATGAAGTTGTCACATACAGAGTTTACTGATTGACACACAAAACAGACTGCTTTTCTAGGTGATTGCCATGAGCAATAGGTAAAACTGTTGTCAGTGGACAAATTTTCAAACATTCTATTTTGCTCTTATGAAAATGATTTCATTGGGTGATTTTGATGAGGCCAGGAAGAAGCTGCCTTTGTAGTAATGATAATGCTCTATCTGTGTCTGCTTTATACCCAGCAGACTGCTCAAGCTCTGTCAGTTACACCAACAATGTTCTTTAGATGTCTATAGTTGTGGTCCTTGTTTGGCTCACATTTAGGCAGTCATGTTGGTAAAACTTTATGAGTGTAGTTTCTATCATTCTTAGGTGACAGAGTCTCTGCAAAACTCTGCTTTGTGACATTTTTGTTTTTGTATGGGCTAGAGGTTTGACTTGCCTGAGGCATTTTTTTTTGTTGTTTTGTTTTTCTTTTTTGTTTTGTTTTTAATGATGTAGATGCTTATATTAATTTTATTTTGTTTGGTCTATGTTTGGCATATTGTTAATGTTTTTATTTTAATTTAATTTATTTTTATTGATCTATATGACCATATGCCCATGGCTCACTTTGATCTTTTTATATGGTTGTTGTTTGTTTGTTTTTGTTTTTTGCGGCTAGATGGAGTCTTTTTGACACTGTATTTTTTTATGTGAACTTTAATTTTTTTTTTTTTTTTTT
>PVIH01009938.1:0-28428 GCA_004025045.1 Sigmodon hispidus | reverse complement strand
ATCGAACCCGGGTCCTCTGGAAGAGCAGACGGTGCTCTTAACTGCTGAGCCATCTCTCCAGCCCCCTCCTCTGGCTCTTATAATCTTTCTGTTCTCTGTCCCTATATGGCCTCTGTCTGAGTCTTATGTGCCATAGTTGTGCTGCAAATGCAATTTGAGTACAAATACCACAATGCTTTTTGTTAGATACATTATTTTCTTATTTTATTTTAAGGATTAAACACAAATGACAAATTCTTAACCAAGTTAAACAAAAAAATAAATAAATAAAGGGGAAGACCTACTTCAATAAAACTAGAAAATAAAACACAAAATTTCTAACAGATTTAAATAAAATTCCCGAAAATCACAAGGACATACATTATAAATTTGTTTCAATAAATTGAAGATTCTGAAAAAAAAAAACTGGTGAGTTTTTAGAGAGCAAAATTAAACCTAAATTCAATGAATGATTTTAACAAATGCATGTTTTTTAACCTTGATATAGTTAAAATACTAATAAAATAGTCCATAATAAAAATAAAAAGCAACAATAACAAACACAGGAAAATATGAACTTACTACCGAATTCTACTATAACTTAAAAAACTATGACAAGTACATATCATAAACCAAGCCTTTAAAAGTTATAAAGCCTCTTCTTCTTTGCCTTTCATCCGCCATCGTGCTCTGTACCCTTGATTCAGCTTCTCGCCATGTCTTCTCATAAGACTTTCAGAATCAAGCGATTCCTGGCCAAGAAACAAAAGCAAAATCGTCCTGTTCCTCAGTGGATTCGGATAAAAACTGGTAACAAAATCAGGTACAGCTCCAAGAGAAGACACTAGAGGAGAACAAAGCTTGGTCTGTAAGGATTCACAGAATGGCAAGACAAGAGTCCATACTGAATCATGGTCATCAGTCAGTCCCTACGAGGTGGAGTTCAACATCCAGTCATTCCCGTCAGATGGAGTTCAACATCTTTAACCTGGAGTCCTGGTCCTGTTTAAGTTGGGGGAGTGGTTTGTTCAGTAATAAAATGTAAAACCTTTCAAAAAAAAAAAAAAGTTACAAAGCCAGTGAAACCTTGATATTTATCATGGTATTTCCCCCCCCCCCTTTTTTTTAGCTTTTTTCATATGTATATTTATTCTTTGGTGTTTTTACAGCATGCAACCCATCAAACTCAGACATCAGACCTCTCAGTACAATGTCCAATCTTATGATCTCCCCATTTACAAAAGTGCCCATTCATGCTGCTCATTTGCTTACTGGAGCATAATTAATCTGCCTGTGGCCAGACCCTTAAAGAAAACAAATCTTTCCTTACCCACCCCTCTGCCAGAAGCCATCAATGCAGAAGTGAGGCATTGTGACACTTAGCTATGTTCTAGCCTTGAGTTCTTGTGTACGATGACATTTTCTCTTTATATGTATATATATATATATATATGTGTATATATATTTTAAAGTTCACTAATGAGTGAGTACATCCCCTGCTTCTCTTTCTGGGATTGTGATATCTAACTAAGGATGATATTCTCCATTTCCATCCATTTGCTTACAAATTATAGAGTATCATTTTTTATTACTGCTGTGTAGTACTCCATTGTGTAGATATACCACAGCTTGTTAATCCATACCTCAGTTGAGGGACATCTAGGTTGTTTCTAGGTTCTTGGTTTTATGAATAATGCTATTAATAACATAGTTGAGCTAATGCTTTTGGGGTTTGAATGTGCATTTTAGGGTATATGCCAAAGAGTGGTATTGTTGAGTCCTTGGGGAAACTGATTCCCAGTTTTCTGAGAAACTGCCATACTGCATTCCAAAGTGGCTGTACAAGTTTACACTCCCACCAACAATGGAGGGGTGTTCCCCTTGCTCCACATTCTCTTCAGCATAGGCTGTCATCTGTGTTTTTAATCTTGGCCATTCTGAGAGGTATAAGCTCAAAGTTGTTTTGATTTGCATTTCTTTGATGGCTAAAGATGTTGAGCATGTTTCTCATGTGCCTTTCAGCCATTTTTAATTCTTCTGCTGAGAAGTCACTATTTAATTCTGAACCCCATTTTTTAATTGAGATTTTAAGGGGTTTGGGCTCTAGTTTTTTGAGTTTCCTATATATTTTAGAGATCAATGCTCTGTCACTTGCAGGTTTGCTAACAATCTTTTCCCATTCTGTAGGCTGTTGTTTTGTCCTATTAACTGTGTCCTTAGCCTTACGGAAGCTTCTCAGTTTCAATAGGTTCCACTGATTGATTGTTGTTCTTAGTGTCTGTGTGCTCCTGGTGCTATATTTAGGAAGTAGTCACTAGTGTCAATTTGTTGTAGGGTATTTCCCACTTTCTTTTCTGTGAAGTTCAGTGTGGCTGGGTTTATGTTGAAGTCTTTGATCTGCTTGGATTTAAGTTTTGTGCAAGGTGATAGGTTTGGATCTATTTTTATTTTTCTACACACTGCCATCCAGTTATGCCAACACCATTTGTTAAATATACTATATTTTTTCCATTGAAGATATTTGGCCTCTTTGTCAAAAATCAAATGTTCATAGGTGTGTGGGTTAATGTCTAGGCCTTCAATTTGATTCCATTGATCCACAAGTCTGCTTCTATGAAAGTACCAAACTGTTTTTATTACTGTGGCTCTATAGTATAATTTGAAGTTGGGAATGATGACACCTCCTGAGGTTCTTTTGTTGAACAAAATTGTTTTGGCAATCCTGGCTTTCCTGTTATTCCAAATAAAATTGAGTATTGTTCTTTCAAGGTCTGCAAAAATCTGTGTTGGGATGTTGATGGCAAGTGTGTTAAATCTGTAGATTGCTTTTGATAGAATTGCCACTTTTACTATGTTGATCCTACCTATCCAGGAGCATTGGAGATCTTTCCATTTTCTAAGATCCTCTTCAATTTCTTTCTTCAGTAATTTAAATTTTTTGTCAAATAGATCTGTTACTTCTTTGGTTATAGTTACTCCAAGGTATTTAATGCTACTTGCAGCAATTATAATGGGTGATGTTTCCCTTATTTCTTTTTCAGCCCTTTTATCTTTAGTGTATAGGAGAGCTACTGATTTCTTTGAGTTAATCTTGTATTCTACTACATTGCTGAAGGAGTTTGTCACATGTAGAAGTTCCCTGGTAGAATTTTGTGGATCACTTATGTATGCAAACATTCCATCTGCAAATAGAGATAATCTGATCTCTTCCTTTCCAATTTGTATCCCATTAATCTCCTTTCATTCTCTTATTGCTTTAGCTAAAACTTTGAGAACTATGTTGAATAGATAAGGGGAAATGGGACAGCCTTGTCTAGTTCCTGATTTTAGTGGGATTGCTTTGAATTTTTCTCCATTTAGTTTGATGTTGACCATTGGCTTTTTTAAAAATCACCTTTATTATATTTAAGTAATTTCCTTGTATTCCTGCTCTCTCCAGGACTTTTATCATAAAGGAGTGTTGGATTTTGTTGAAGGCTTTTTCAGCATCTAACAATATGATATAATTATGTGTTTTTTCCCCTTCAGTTTGTTTATATGATGGATGACATTTACAGTTTTTTGCATGTTGAAATATCCCTGCATTTCTGGGGTGAAGCCTACTTGGTCGTGGTGGATGATACTTTTTATATGTTGTTGTATACAATTTGCCAGAATTTTGTTGACAATTTTTGCATCAATGTTCATGAGAAAAATTCATTTATAATTTTCTTTCTTTGTTGTGTCTTTGAGTGGCTTGGGTATCAGTGTTATTGTGGCTTCATAAAAAGAGTTTGACAATGTTCCTTCAGTTTCTACTGTATAGAACAGTTTGAGGAGTATTAGTATTAGCTCTTCTTTGAATGTCTGGTAGAACTCTGCATTGAAACCATCTGAGCCTCAGCTTTTTTTATTTGGGAGACTATTAATGATGTCTTCAATTTCCTTTCAGGTTATAGGACTGTTTAGGTCTTTAATCTGGTCTTGATTTAATTTTGGCAAATGGTACCTGGCCAGAAAGTTGTTCATTTCTTCTAGGTTCTCCTTTTTTTGTGGAGTGTAGATTTTCAAAGTATGATCTGATAATTCTCTGGATTTCCTGAGGGTCTGTTGTTACGTCCCTTTTTGTTTTGGATACTCTCTCTCTCTGCTCTTTGGCTAGTTTGGATAAGGGTTTATCTATCTTTTAACTTTCTCAAATCAACTCTTTGACTCATTGATTTTTCTGTATTTTTTTGTTTCAAATGTATTGATTTCAGCTCTTAGTTTGATTATTTCCTGTCATCTGTTCCTTCTAGGTGACTTTGCTTCTAATTGTTCTAGGGCCCTCAGCTATGCTGATAGGTCTCTTGTGTGGGATTTCTCTAGTCTTTTCATGTAGGCATCTAATGCTATGAATTTTTCCCCTAAGGCTTCTTTCATTGTATACCATAAGTTGGGGGATATTGTGGATTTGTTTTCGTTGAATTCTAGGAAGTCTTTGATTTCTTTTTTAATTTCTTCTTTGACCCATAGTTGGTTAAGTTGAGTGATGTTTAGTTTCCATGAGTTGGTAGACTTTCTGTAATTCTTGATGTTGTTGCACTCTAACTTGAGATCCTAGTGATCTGAAATAGTACAAGGTGTTATACACATTTTTTGGTACCTGTTGATATTTGCTTTATGACCTAGTATGTGGTCAATTTTAGAGAAAGTTCCATATGGTGCTGAGAAATATGTATATTTCTTTTTGTTTGGGTGGAGGGTTCGATATATAACTACTAAGTCCATTTGGGTAATAACTGCAAGATCCCTTGTTTCTCTGTTGAGTTTCTGTCTGGTTGACCTATCCAAGGGTGAAAGTGGGGTATTGAAGTCTCCCACTATTAGTGTGTCAGGGTTCTTTTTTTTCAGTATGACAAAAATAAGCTAAAATTTTAATCAATATACAAAATATTTAAACTGGAGTAGAAATAATAGAGAGTAAGTTCTAATAAGAATAACCTTATTTTTATCAATATTCAAAAAATCCTTAAACCAGAGTAGAAACATAAATCCACAGTAACAAAATTAACCTCAGGGTAGATGGATTTTGATCATTTTGTGAGTGATAAAAGTTTCTCATCATTTTGGGTGGTGGGGGTAGTAATAAGCTTTTATTGGTAATGGTCACAATAAAGGTAAACAATGCAATTAAATTCAAGGATTTATTTTTAAAGAAAAAGGGAGAATATAGTACAGAAATAATGAGATAACTGAGTTGATTGTTTTAAACAAGTAGCACTAATACAAACTATCTTACACTCATATGAGCTTTTTTGTATATTGATACAAATATAGTGTGTCAGGTTTGATATTGGGTTTAAGTTTTAGACATGTTTCTTTTACATATGTAGGTGGCATAGATATTCAGGATTGAGATTTCATCTTGGTGAATTTTTCCTGAGATGAATAAATAATGACCTTCCTGGTCTCTTTTTATTGATTTTTAGTTTAAAGTTTATTTTGTTAGATATTAGAATGGCTACATCAGCTTGTTTCTTAGGGCCATTTGATTGGAAAATCTTTTCCCAACCCTTTACTTTGATCCTGTGTCTGTCTTTAAACTTGAGGTGTGTTTCTTGTACGCAGCAGAAAGATGGTTTCTGTTTTTGTATCCATCATGTTAGGGTGTATCTTTTCATAGGTAAATTGAGTCCATTGACGTTAAGGGATATTAATGATGAATTATCAATATTTCCCATCATTTTTGGTAGTAGCTTGCAATTCCTTTTTTTGGCGGGGAGGGGTATTTCTTCTGTGGGCTTATCAATTGTCTGTGGTTACATGGGTGTTTCTGGTTTCCTTAGGTTGAAGGTTTCCCTCTAGGGCTTTTTGCAGGGCAGGGCTTGTGGTTAGGTATTGTTTAACTCTGGTTATGTAGTGAAATATCTTGTTACTCCATCTATGTTAACTGACAGTTTTGCTGGGTACAGTATTCTAGGTTGGCATCCATGTACTTTTAAAACAAGTGTATACATGATTTCTTTACTGAGTTTAAGTCTTTGCTATCATTATTTTAGCATACACATTATCTCAGATTTGGAGGACATATCTCTTCAGAACAGCTCCTGTTTCTTATAGCTCCTGTTTTTACTCTGTATAGGTTCCCTTTTCTTCTCTTTCTCATCCTTGGAATCAAATAGTTCTACTCCTTGGATATTGTCATTCTTTTTTTGTTAGTAAATTGTGCTTAGAAACCAATATATATATATATAGAATCTGTGTTCATTGTTACTGTGATATTATACCACCCTGCCCTAGTCCATGAACAGGAATTCAGCACATATGTACATATAATAACACAAAATACTCACATTTTTATAAGTATGTATGAAATATACATATGATATATACAAAATTTGTAAGTTCATCAATTATCTGCTTATCAAATGCTGTTAAATTAATATTATTTAATCAAATCCAAAAAAATTATCACTATACTCATAGGCCAATGTATCTCTCAACCTTGATCTGAGAAGTTTCTATTTGAAATTGATATTGACTATCATAAGGTAATGGAAATAAAAGACTGTAGAATGTTCATCCCTAAATGACAGATATTTATCCCTAAAAACACGATTGTCCCTCTTCCCAAGGCACAGGGATCATCATGGAAAAGAAGGTGAAAAAAATATAGAATTCAATGGCAATGAATGAATTCAAGGAAACAGTGTCAGACTCAGAATAGCAGCTGCACATATACAGAGATTGTGACAGCATGTGCAAGCCCTGGGTTAGCTCAAGTCAAACAAAATCCCAGTATAGAGTAAAGAAGCAAGCATGAAGTCCCTCTCCTAACAGATAACTGAATAATTATCTGTTATGCAATAAGCTATTGGTAACTGACAGCTTCTAAGAGAGTGAAAGTCAGTTTTCTTTAAAAGTTTGTCCAGGCAGGTTGATCACACTAAAGGGAAAGGCCATACATTCAACAGTATATGGACCATACAAACTACTCAATGGTTGGAAAGAGGGAAGATAAAGACACAAAGTGGGTAGATAGGAAGTGGGGATAGGTCTGGGACGGGTGAATAAAATCAAAACACATATATAATTTAAAAATAACAAATAAAAATACAGATTAAAAATTTATAATTTATATTTCTTCATATTTTATGCCTCTTTGGTTCTATCAGAAAAATCAACTAGCTTTTGTTGCAATATACTTTGATTATCTTTCTTTTTACACTGCCTTACATTCTTTAGACAATATTTATATTTTCCTTTTGTAAGGTATCAATGTAAATAAATCTGCTAGCTATAAAACTTTTTTAGTTAGTTTAATTCCTTTGCACATTGATTTTTCAGGACAAACTATGTTAGTGATATAATTCTTAAACTATTTAATACTTGAGCACACATATCATCAATTATTTGTACATACTTTGATCAACTACTGCATACTCCTCATAACACCTGCTTTCCAGTCAGAAACAGTGGATATTTCTTTATTGCATTATTAAATTCTCTTATAATTTGTTATAAACTTTTAGACATTGTATGGAATTGAAAGAATTTTATATCCAATAGCTAAATGTTGATCACTTATATTTCACTTCTAGTCTCTAACATTTACCAAAGACTTTTTTTTATGAATCATTGTGTGTATAAATCCTGAAGGCACTCATTAGTCTAATCTTTTATGATACTTTTAAATAAATTAAAAATATAAATATATTTCTTCCTCTAAATAATTCACAAAAATATTACGAAATAGACATAAACATTGTTATGCTTTTTAAATGCAGAAATTGCACTCACTGAAATGCTTTGGGGAGTGGATAATATAAATATACGTTTTAAAAAAGAGCATGGAGGAAAATACTAGGACTGGAAATTTTTATGCATGGCTGGGGGCTAGAGGATGGCATAAATGTAAAGACCACAGGAGGTCAACCACAACTTAGGAAATACAGAAATATCATACAAGGACCTATTAATTTATAAGATTACTAAAATTAATTAAGTTAAAAATGATTATAGGTACCCTTCATGAGTGGATAATGCTGACACCGAAAGCCATAGATCTTTAAGCCAAAATTCTAGAGTCAGCTGTGGCCTATCTCCCTGTGACATATTTGTAAAAGAGCTCCTAGAGGCTCACCAAACAATAAAGCATTGGTTTCAGTCTTCCTAATGCTGTGATCCCTTAACACAGTTCTTTATGTTATGGTGATCCTCAACCATAAAGTTATTTTCATTGCTACTTCATAACTGTAATTTTGCTACTATTGTGAATGACAATATAAATATCTGATATGCCTATGGTCTTAAGTAGCCCCTGCAAAAATATCATTCAATTTCCCAAAGGAGTCATGCCTCACAGATTGAGAAACACTGATAAACTGTTACCCTTGGTTTTTATTTACCAACAGTAGAAGATGGTATGGCACTATCTTAGTTACTTTTCTATTTCTGTGAAAAGACACCATGACAACAGCAATTGATAGAAGGAAGAGTTTATTTGAGGTTTACAGTTTCAGAGTTTAAGATCATGATAATTATGATGAGGATAATGAGGATGAGGATAATCATGATGGCTGCAGTCATGAAAGTGTGATATTGGAGCACTGACTTAGAGCTCACACTTTGAGATACAACCACAAGTCAGATAGAGCTACCAGAGAGTGGCATCACTCTTCTGAAACCACCTACTCCAATCTTTCTCACACATTTCTACCAACTGTGGACCAAGTACTCAGACGTACAAACCTCTGGGGTCATTCTCTTTCTGATCACCACAGGTCCTTTATGAAAGACACACTTAGGTTGCAGGATAAATAAGTCAAGCAAGAACTAAAGAAACCTTCACCTACTTACCAGTGTCCCTTGTTCTAGAAGATGCAATGCAAGCTGCTAGGGGAGAAAGAAAACCAACAACCTCCCCTAGCAATCAAGCCAGCTTACTAAATGCTAATCACAAGGCAAGATAATTTCACTAGTGCAATAGAATTATGATTAATGGAGAATGACCAACACTTTTTGATTGCATTTGAGACCCAACTCGATGGGAAGAAATGCATGCCTGGTACTAAAAACCTTTGTAAAAACTTATGGTTAAATATGTCACAAGACCTAGTGAGTAGGGGAAACTTTCTGTTGATATAAAGTTCATGGATATATAATAGAACTACCTTTCAAATATATTTATTACATTAGACTTAGCCAAAGAAGCTTTTTTTTTTGCTGTGAAGGATTATTAATACAGTCATAACTATAACTGGTCACAAAGCTGAACATAAATTACCATTGAATGCTAAGCCCTAAATGGAACATTTATATTACCCTCTCCAAGACCCCAGAACATGTTCACAATATATTGTATAGGTGTATGAAATTATCACAACTGAAATTTACAAAGGAAGCATACAAATATCTAAAAATTTCAACTTTTTTCACAACGTGTTCTGAAAATATTTATCAAATTTTTCTTAGCTCATCTTAAATTGAAGGTCAAATAATTTGGTTTTTATTTGATTTTTCTTTTTTTCTTTTTTCATTTTTATTTATTTTTGAAAAAGTCTCTTTTTTTAATTCATGTATCCCCTTGTTCAAACTCCATTCCCCCTCCTGCCCCTCCCAGTCACTCTCCTCTGATATGTATTCTAACTCCATTATTTATAAAATGAGACTTTATATATTATTATGCCTACTTATCTTTAAGATGTTTTGTTGTAACATATTATCTTCTAAAATATAATCACAATACATGCCCAAAACTTCATCTTTCACTTAGTTTTGGCACAAAAGCATGAAACAGTCAAGTCCGTAGCCTAAAGTGATGATTCCTGATTAGTGCACAGACCATGTCAATTTATTCAAAACTCTTTCTGTCATTCTTTGCCATTCTTCCAATGAAAATTACCCTGTAATTAAGTTTCTAGAAAACCATATTACCACAAAAGTTTCAGTCTGAGGATAAAAAAATCCAAAAAACATAAGGTTAAATAGAAAATTGAAGAATTCTAGTAAGCATATACTTTGTTGTCCTGAGGATCTTTGATTTGGAAATACAGAGTATAAGCATAAAATGAAAGATTTTGTCTTCAGGAGGTATGCATATAAATTATGGTCAGATAGCCATTCACCTATTTACTATGATTGATTAATGTTTATTGTGGAAATGTCATTACTAAAGGAAATATCTTCCTTATCAAAATAAAAAAAACTCAGCAAAGAAAAAATATTGATAAGCCTTATGAATCATTGTGAATTTTTGTACTTATTGAGTTTACATAGCTTTGTTAAACAGGTCGTTTAAAGGTGAAGTTATTGAATGCAATTTTTGTTTTATATGAGTAAATATTTCAGTTTGTCCTATAAGAAAAATTGAAGATCAATACTTCATATTGTAGAATTTCAAGTCAACATTGTTTTTACTTTCACTTAATATAATACTTATAAATATAGGACACATATGCAAAATTAAAAATTAAGTGAAAAATAATGACTAGAGAAAAGACATTTCAATAGTGTGGTAGTTTGAAAGAAAACGACTTTTCATAGGGAGTGGCAATATTAGGTGTGGCCTTGGTGGAGTAGGTGTGGCCTTGTTAGAAGAAGTGTGTCACCATTGAAGGAGGCTTTGAGATCTTATCTGCTCAAGCTATTCCAAGCATAGCATACAGTTCCCTACCTGTTGCCTCCATATCAAGATGTAGAGCTCACAGTTCCTTCTCCAACACCATGTCTGCCTGTACACTGCCATGATGATAATGGACTAAGTCTCTGAATCTTTAACTCAGACATAATTGAACGTTTTTCACTGTAAGAGTTGCCATGGTCATATCTCATCACAGCAATAGAAATCCTAGTTAAGACAAATAGTTAGTGCATAGTGTGAGTAGAAGACATTATTTTGTTTTAACAGTTGTTCTTTTAATATGGTTATACTGCTAGACATCTAGTTTGTCATTTCTATGTTGAATATACAATGGAATGAACAAAAACACTAACAACTTTCTAGTCTAGAAAACTTTATACAATATACTGATAAGTTAATGTTTGTGTAAAATGTTCAAAATGTACCTGTAAGATGGGTTAGAATAGAATAAAATAAACCTTGCATTATCTGTAATAGATTAAATTTAATATATTTAAGATACTACTATAAACTGGAAACTTGGTTCAGCAACTGAGTGTGTATACTGCTCTCACAGAGGACTTGAATTCAATTCAAACCAGCAGAATGTGATGGCTCATAACTGCCACTGCCTCCAGTTCCAGAGCTGACAAACTGACTTCAGCCCTCTACAGGCTCCTGCACTCATGTGCACTACCCAAATATATATTTTACTTAGATATGTTTCTCTACACATATAAGGAAAAATTAAATATTGTGCACATGCTAAATATGTGTTATATTTTCTATTAAAAATATTGTCTTTATATTTAAAAATTCCAGGCTGGCAAAGTAGCTTAGCAGTTAAAGGTGCCTGCCCCAAGCCTGATCAAGCGAGTTCAATTCCTGAAAAACATGTAGTAGAGGGACAGAACCCACAAGTAGTTTTCTGATCTCCACATGTGTGCCATAGCACACGTGTGCTCACATATATAAACACTCACACAGCATAATATACGTATGTTTAACACAAATTTTATTATTACAAATAAAAACCCCTTATTACTTTACAGCCATAGCAATGTGAAGTTCAGTAGAGACTAGATCACTCACTTCAGTCCTATATCCAACTCAGAGAAGCTATCAATCCTAAATGTCCTACCTTCAAACTTAGTTACTGTGTCACCCTAAAAAAATTAAGTAAAATTCATACTGCAGTGACTTCTTTTCAGAATTTATTTCCAGCCAGGCTCTATGCCTGACACCCCTGAAGCCCTCAATTCACCAATCTTCTTTTTCCTTTCCTTTCTTTTGTTCTTTTCTTTTCTTTTCTTTTGATTTTGAGACCTTTCTCTGTGTACCATTGGAGGCTGTCCTGGAACTCTTTCTGTAGAATAGGTTGGCCTCTAACTCACAAAGATTCACCCTCCTCTGCCTCCAAAATACTGGGATTAAAGGTTTGCAACATCACCACTTGCCTTACTAATATTTTTTTATTAAACTTATTATAACATAAGCTATGAAACCAGTCACTTGGCATTTATTTTGAATAACCAAGATCAGGGAGATTTTAAAATATAAAGCCTCATGTGGTATTGACTCTAATATTTCCTTATTGAAGTAATTTTAGATGTTGAGAAGTTATTTCTCTTCCTTTTCCTCCTTTCCCTGCAATCTAATTGTTGTGAGAAGAATGATCCTTAATTTACCCCTGCAGTCATGCTGTATAGGTAGCTACATTGATATTTTCAATGTTTTATAGAGTTCAAAGATGATCCATTATCCTAGTTTATTGTTTTTGGAGAATATGTTACTTTTCCACTTTAGAGTATTCAATAATATTTGTAGGAAAAAGAGCTCCACTGTAGCCTGTCAAAGGGTAGAAAGATATCTGAAGATCTTAAGTCACCATATAACTTCACAATCTCTCTTTCTATTAATCTTTATAATTATTCCAGCACATGAAATATCTATATAGTTATGGGTCAGAAATGATGCTTTGGTCAAAAAGAGAAGGCATATATGAAATGACCTCATAAGACCATAGTTTTACTTAGTAGAAGTACAAAGTATGATATGTACAAAACAAAAATTACCCAAGAACTCATATTTCAGGACACATTCCTGCATTTACATAACACATAACTAGATAACTCTTACTATAAACCTGATACTAATGATTTTATTGAAGATAATCTTTTTATACAATATATTCTGATTATGACTTCCTCTCTTTCAAATCCTACTAGGTCCTCACCACCTCCCAACCCACCCGGCTCTACACCTTTTTTCTCCTTAAAAACAAAGAGGAAAACAAACCAAAGAAGGAGAGATTAAAAAAAGAAAACAGAGAGAGAGAAAGAGAGAGAAAATACAAAAACACAAAACCAGAGAAGGTAAATGATCAATAAGAAAAAAAAATGCCCAAACAATGTAGTATAAGTCAGAAATATATATACTTTAATCATTTTGTGTTGTCCATCTAATGCTGAGCAAGGGGCTACTCTTTAATGGGGTCAATATACTGAGTGAGACTCCACTAAAGAAAAATATTTTTTCTTTGCAAGGACATGTCAAATGAAGACAGCTTGTAGGTTCTGGATGGAAGCTCATGTCCACTTCTCCCTCTCAGTACTGGGATCCTGCCTGACCTAACCTGCACAGGCCCTGTATAGGACAGCACTATCCTGTTAGTTTATTTTAATGTCTAGAAAACACTGTTTCCTTGATGTCTGACAATAATCTTAACTCAATTCTAGGTATGAACACTACAGTAACCCATGTCTGTGTTTATTTATATAATCAAATGATAATAGATTTGCTTATAATCTAATTGTACGTTGTTTGATATTGTTAGTGAGGTATAATTTGATAAAACTTAATAAAATACATGATGTTTATGGTACAGAGACAATATGTTTCTAGCTTTTAAATTTTAAATAATATTTAGTGATACAAATAATAATCCTGATGAATATAAACCTTGTGTGTATATGTAAAACACAATAAATATATTTTGAAATATCAAATCAGAGACTGTAATATGAAAAATAACTATTTGTTAATAAGATATTGGGCTTATTGGTGGTCATGTATTTCTTTTTCATATTTAATATATTATTGATTTCATAATCAGAAAATACTAAATTTTGCCATATTATTAAAACCATACAGAAGCTTACTATTTTACAATACAATTAAGAATATAAGTTACATAGCAGACTTCCTGCTATTATGGATCCTATAAACTCTTTGCTCACTCTTGTGCAATGTTTCCTGAGCCATTGATGCAGGAGCTGCGATGTGACTGTATACATTGGCCTTGGGCTCCCCATGATTGGTTGATTTCCACATTGTATGAGTTGTGGCTTTCTGTGCTAGTCTCTATTTGCTATAAAGAGAGGCTACTTTTTTTATAAGGTGTGGTACCTACACTGATCTGTTGCAAAAGGATAAGAGTTAAAATAAGGCGTTATATTGGATTAGAAGAAATCACATACCACTATTACAAAAGGCAAAACTAATGCAGGCCTTCCTTAAGAAAAGAATTTGGGCTTACTGATTTACCCAAAAGTAGCTAGGCATGTTTGCTTTTTCTCATTCATAAGAACAAAGAAAAAAGATAGAGGGTCGTTTTCAGGAATGCAGGAAGTCATGTGCTCTTTATAGCATCTGCTGCAATACCAAAGTCATGGCAAACATAGAACATAAACACTTTCATTCTTTAAAACTTATTTAGAGCATTCTTCTTGGTACAATACTTTATTATGAGCAAAATAAAGCAAAATGTTGAGTCAAAACAGACTGTTATTAAACTAATATTGGTTCATTTGCCATGGCAGTTTTGAAATTTGGTTTTCAATATATTGTCAGAATAGGTAAAGAGGTTGCATAGTAACCCCATATTGCCTCATTCATATGTTGATATATTCTACTCAATTTCAGACTTCTATTAAAGGAAAAAATCTCAGGTTATTAAATGGAAATTGCTCATATTATCACATAATCTATTCCCTTACCAACAATAACATTTCCTGTAAACTTTCTTTATTCTTTTCCATAACTTAAATCAAACTTGGATCAAAATATATAATTTCCAAATATTCATAAAACTCTATTTTTGATTATATGTTCAGCTTTCATTATGCAACTAACACATGATTTTATGCTGTTGTAAAAAATTAAAGGTCATGCATTTAACTAAGATCACATCATCTATTCCTTCCCCCCAAAATTTTGTGCACTGCATAATTTTGTATGATTAAGAATTAATATTTACTACCAATTGTTTATATTAAATATATTCTTTGAAAATTAAGCTCCTTCTTCTTAATATACTTGCTGCTAGTAACTGCATTAAAATCCAGGACATTTCTTGGAGAAAACTGGGTTAATATTAAATTATAAAGGCACTCTTTAAATAAAGCTATTATTACCTGGTAAAAAAGACAAGTGAATGAATAGGAAACTTGGAAAAAAAAAAAACAGTGCAAAAGCCTTTATTATATATTATATCACTCTAAGCATTCTTTTATTTAACTAATAGGCACAAGATATTATTATGAAAATCAAGCATGAAACAAAATAACACAGCTATTTCCTTTGATATGCATTTTAATTAACAAAAAATGCTTGAGAACAAATGTTTTAGAAATCTTTATTCTAAAACATTCAAAAAATCAAGGTGCAGGAACTGGAGATATGTCTCACTAGTTATGATCACTGGATACTCTTACAGAAGACTAGGATTCAGTTCTCATCACACATATGGTAGCTTGCTACTATTGTTAACTCTAATTCCAGGAGATCCAGTGTCCACTCCTGAATTCAGTGGGCACCAGGTATTCATTCATGTATGACACCCAAACACATTCAGGCAAAACACTCATAGGTCAAAAATTAAATAAATCCAAGACATTTCTAAAGTTAGAACAAAATCAATGTACAAAAAAATGAGGAGTTATTTATAAATTTTTCCTTTAAATGTGTTAATTGAGGCCAAAGCGTTTCTATTGCACATCCCTCTCATAGCCCCCTCCCCATTACCTTCCTCCAAGTACAAAGCACCTATAATATTCTCCAGAAACTGTAGTCTTTTTAAAATGTCAATTTCCAGGTCTACATTTAACATCCTAGAGAAGTTTTTATCAATTTCTTTATTGCTCATGTCTTTCTCTCCTGATGATGCTACCTGCCTCCAAAGAATCTTGGTCTAACTGCTCTTAAAGCACACATTTACTGAAAACATTTGTAAGGTGGATATTTAAAAAAAAGAGACTGCCGCCCTCCTAAGCACCTTGTGCCTTCCCTTCTGTGTATGACCCTGACATTTCCGTAATTGCTTCAACCTTCGGAAAGCTGAGCTTTGTGCCTCTGCGAGATGAAACACTTCCTGGGATCCTTATTTTATTCTTCACTTTGATTGCTGAACCACTAGACTTGTCTCTGCCCTGGCCAGCGCTGCTTTTAGACTGTCAACACATCTGAATCAAGTACTTTTTCCCTGTGAAAACCAAGTGCCATCGTGGAAAGTGGTTTCATCATTACTTGTATTCTTTTCTGACTCATTTTGGGTGAACTAAATGTATTTGTGAAGGTGACTTTTTTTCTTTTTATTAATTATTTTTTTTAACTGAACCTGATGGATAGTCTATAACAACTACAAAATCATTCAAATTAGATGTTTATAATATGAATATTTGATGATAATGTTTCATGTGTGTTGCTTTTGACTGTAAATAGTGTTAATATTCAACTTGAGATAAAAACAAAGTAACAAATTAAGAATGTTTATGAAGAAGAAATAAGCTAAAATGAGAGCTTACCTTGGTATTGTTTGTTTTTTTTTTTTCAGGGAAATATAAATTTTCTCCAGTGTAAGTGCTATCTGTTCATGTGAGATGTACTGATGGAGGCAGTGAAGTCTTCCATATTGTGCATTTCAAAGTGGTTGCTCTGATGGATGTTCTGGCCCTTAAAAATTCCAGTCAAACCTTAGTCAGCAGTTTGAGGCTCAGTGAATTGCCTGCCACATAAACATGAAGACTCTGGTACCCAAGATCTATAAAGAAGGACTGGTACGGAGACTTGTCTGTGATACCAGCAGAGAGGAGGCAGAAGCATGCTGAAGGGTAGTACACTGGCCAGCACATCTAGCCTGTTGAGCATTGGATTCAGTAAGAGAGCTTGCCTCAAAAAAGGCTAAAGGGGAAGACAGCTGAGAAGGACACGATGTCATCCTCTGGCTTCCATAGACATTCTCCTGTGCACATAGGAGTGCACGTGAACACACACACACAACACCAGAGAAAGAGACAAACAAAACAACCTAACCAGTAATGTAAAGTGAGGCTGTAGTTACTGAATAGGTCATGTGAGCTCCTTGTCCAGGAATTTTCCAGTTTCCTTATAAAGGGTTCCAAGCAAGAACTAACTTGTTCCTTTCCTAATGTGAGGAGACAAATGTGAGAACAGTGAACCAAAAAGTTGGCTTCCAGCAGAAATATCTGCCAAAACTTTTACTCAGACTTCCAGTCTCTACAGTTGAAAAAAAAAATTCTAATTTTATCAGCTGTGTGATCTGTGAAATTTTGTTATAGCAGCCTGAAAACATAAGGATGAAGGTCATTGCCGGCACCACAAATTGATAGTTTTTCTAGGGAGATACAGTGAAATAATTCTCTTAAGTTTGACAGTAATGATATCAATGAAGAATGATATCAATATCAAACATCTATAAATGGTGTGGTTTCAAGTTTCACGTATCAATGAGAACTGTTTTCTAAACTTTAAAAACTGAAAGTCATTTGAAAATTTTATTCATACTTTGTCTTGGTTAGGAAATTCCCTAGAAGCTGGCCAATGGTTATAGACAATACTGTGACTAATAATATATTCTACCACTATTTGTTGAAAGTGTTCGTTAGTTTAGTTTGTTTTTACTGCGCACAGATATGCGTATAATTATAGGTACAATGTGACAGTTTAGTATACATGAGTAATGACTAATAATCAGATTAGGATTACTGGAAAGTATCACCTCAAATGTCATTGAAATTCTTATGTGTACCTGAAAGTTATGAGATTGGCCTCGCCCTAACACCTGAACCTGCCTGTACTTGCTTAGTCCAAAAAAAATCACACAAAGTTTTATATTAATTATAAACTGTTTGGCCTATGGCTCAAGCTCATTATCTTATAGCTTCTACAGCTTAACTAATTTTTTGTTAATCTGTGTATTGCCACATGAATTTGTGGCTTTATGCGTCTCTTATTATATTGTTTGGGGGGGGAGCAGCTTGCAGCTTCTCTTTGAGTCCGCCCTTCTCCATCTTTATCTCTGCTTGGATTTTCTACCTGCCTCCAAGATGCCTTGTTATGGCCAAAACAGCCTTTCTTTCTTTCTTTCTTTTTAAAAGTCTGAAGAGACAACGTCCATTTCTTTTTATTTATTTATTTATTTATTTATTTGCCTTGGTGTTTGCCTGGAACTGGAACTACAGACAATTGTTAGCTGCCATGTGGGTGCTGGGAATCGAACCCGGGTCCTCTGGGTTTTAATTTTAACATAACAAAATTACATATAACTAAACAGCTATTAAGCAAAAATTGTAGCTAATAGTCTATTTGTAGTTAGCAAAATTAATGGAAATATTTTATATCTATTTTATTTTGTGAGTCTAACATTTTATATTTAATTTACTTTTTATTATAATTAAGGAAAACTATAATTATAACTACCTAATGTTTAACTATATTAAAGACTGCAGAAGGATATATCACCTGAGTAAACAGGAAGTGTATTGCAAACAACCTCTAAATTTTAAAAGTGATAGAGACATATGGCTACCTGGTCAGTCACTCAAAGGTTTTTTTGTAATGTTGGGGCATCTATCTTTAGCCTACAGACCTAGAATAAGTGATGTGGAATGCCTTTCTGTATGCTGTGAATGTGCTTTATTGCCATTTGTTAATAAAGAAGCAGTTTTGGTTTTGGCCTTGGCAGCTTAGAGGGAGGTAAGAAATTCAAGCAGAGATAAAGAAGAATGACACACAATCCAGCCACCCAAGAAAGAAGACATAAAAGTACAGGTAAGTCACAAGCCACTTGGCAATACAATAGATTAATAAAAATGAATTGAGTTAAGTTGTAAGAACCAGTTAGTAATGAACCTGAGCCACAAGCCAAACAGTTTATAATTAATATAAGTCTTTGTGTGATTATTTGAGACTAAGCAGTTGTGAGCCCATCCAGACCTGGAGACTAGTTCAGGCCAGAAACTTCTTACAATACTAGGCTCAATACTGAGTCTATTTTGTCTTGATGAGAGGTAACCAGTTGCCATGCTCTCTGGCAGATAGGTGGAGGCAGAGCTGGTCTCACCAGTCTCTCCCTGAGGCTGAGTGGGTTGATGAGTGTTGACAACCTAGACCATGAGGGCCGGGGCACGACACTGAGTCAGGAGTCTTGTTGAAGCAGGATCTTGTTTTACTGTATTAGGTAGGAACTTCCATAGCGTTGTGAAAAGAGGGTGGGAGTCTTGAGATGGGCGAGGTAGAGTAGGAAATAAGGGCCATAATATTTTACTATGTTAGTGGTGGCTGGGCAGAGGAGGTCTTAGGTCGGGCTGTGCTGAGTCACTCGCACACTGAATTTATGACCAAACACAGGTCACCAAACTCGAGTAAGGCTCAGGATGTTACACTGGGCCTCATGCCCAGGGCTTATGAGACACGAAACCAGTTTGGAAGTTTGGTATTTTGTGCCCATGGTTTTTATTATGGTTTAACCCCTATACTTTAAAGTTTCCACACAGTAGTTTACTTTTTTATTATTTCAAACTTTCTAGAAGTAGAATTATGAACATATTCTGTGACTCTCTTTTTCATTTTGTGTTTTGTTCCTGACTTTCATTCACAGTGTTCAAAAATCACTATCTAAAGCATTTCTTTGTGAGAATTAGAAAGAGCAGCCCTCTGTCTTGATGTACCCCAGATAAGAAAACAGCATTTTGTCCTCAGACTTTCTTTTATCCAGCATACAACCAGCTCAGCATTCTGCCATGCCCTAGGGAAGGACAATACTACAAAACATAGAAGCAACAGGTAAATAAATCCACTGAAGGGATTTTTAGTTCTATAATCTAGACCACAGTGAATGAAAAGTACTGATACTATAAGTAATAACTTTGAAATATGAAGATAAGGCTTGGCAAAGAACTGCCCAAAGCTCTACTTAAATTCCAGTTCTCTATCACATCGGTTTGTGAACTCTAGTATGGGGTTACAAAGAAATTAAATGTAACTAAATGACTCAATTTATTTGCCAAGTTTCTATGCTAAAGCATGAATCAAGATACTGTTTTGTATTTCTAGGCAAACAGGTCTTGAATCAGCCTCTGATAATTCCCTCATCTTTTGACTGCTTCCAGGAATAGCCGACTTTCTCATACAATAAAGGTCATATAGAGTACATAGAAACAGAAACTTGGGCAGGGCTGTTCTGCATCCTCAGTGTAGGAACACACAAGCAGGGTAGCAGGGGGTACATGCCAACATGCCTGGGTTCTTTCCAAGTCTATTTTGTTCACTAAGCTTTACTGGGTATCACTGAGAGTAGAAACTGAAATAGACTAAGAGATTTTTATAGCACAATCTATGTCCAAATCTTATGAATTTAAATGGTTTAAGTAAATGGTCGAAGACAGTAATTCTGAAATAGCATGAGTATCCTTGATTCACCAAAGAGATCATTCTTACCTAAGATTAAAATTAAATGTGATGTATAAAAATAAAGATATATTTTCTTCTGTGAGTTAGTGAGCTAAGGCTACAATATCTTCTGTCACTTATTTATGTGGAGGCAATTTAAAATCCTGATGTATGCCTGAAGTAAAAGCATTATTTTGAGTTACCTCTAAATGAGAGCAGGGAGGCCACCCTAACAAAACGCTCAATAACAGCAGAACAGAAGAGCCCAAACCCTTTGCAACCACTTCCCAAAAGATCTAAGGCAATGCATTACACTCACTGTTAATCCTAGTCTAAGAAAAGATGATAGCTCTCTTAAAATTTGGCAAACATTTTGAATCCACAATAGCTTTTTTAAAAAGTCAGAAGTGTTTGCCTTTGTTCTAAATCTCCTATTTTATTTCCACTCTGTGAGTCTGTGGGAAAATGCAACAATGAAATACCATTCTTATAGATTTTGAGAAAACTAAGTGTTAAGGCTATGATTGTTCCTGGGCTCTTGTGTTCACTATCCCTGATCTTTTTTACTTTCTGTATTTTTCTTTCACTTTAAAAATGAAAACTACTTTCTTTATTGCTTTGTTCTTTGTTTCTTTCAGTTTTCCTTATCCTTTCTTGAATTCTTATATATTCACTGTCTCATCTCCTACTCATGAAGACTGGATTACACTTTTCCTTCCTCTGTTCTCTGGCCAACAATACACAAAATGTACATAAGGGTGCAGCACAGAACAATGCTTATTTAGTCATGAACTCACATACATGATTATTCATCAAAATAAGCTTCTACTCAATCAAATTACTATAAATGAATAATTTTAAATCATGAGCAAGCTGTCTACAAAAATTACAATGTCTAAAATTAGGAAAACACTATTTGACCATAGTCATAATAAAGGCAAGTCAAATGAAAGTAAAAGTACTACAAAATTAGCAGATTCAAAAATTTTTAAGGTTGTTGAGCCTCAGTTTTACTGAAATAAGCAAATATAAGGAGTAGACAAGAGGGCACACACACATTGATGATAATATTATTAATTGATTTAATGCTTTAGCTGAATCTATCGAGATTACTATATGTGTATGTTTGAATAAATAATAGATTGAGCAATTACAGGACAAAAACAAAAACAATTTTATGTTTTAAAATTATTATTTTAGAAAATAAAGTTCTTTTTTTTCCATGTATCCCTTGCTCTCCCTCCTTTCCTTTCCCCATTTCCTCCCTTTCTGCCTTCAGCCTCCCTCCTCCATCCCCATCCTCCATCCCCTCCCCGAAAAGAGCAAGAAGTCCCAGGGTGGATCAGCTTAGCATCCACTCCAGACAGGTCTAATTTCCTCATCCTAATGTCATGACAGGGTTAGGTGTTCCTCTGGAAAGAATGGGCTCCCAAGTGCAGGTCCACAAATAGAAACACAGTCTGATTTCACCCCTGGAGGCTCCACATATTGCCCATGTCAGTGGACAGCTGCCTATTCTTGGAGGGCACAGTTCCTTTTCTAGAAGGTGTTCTACTTATTTATTTATTTATTTATTTATTTATTTATTTATTTATTTATTTATCAGCATCTGTTACTATGTAAAAGATACATTTGTATTGAAATTTCTTAAAAAAGATACAGCATATCTGTATCTTTTTAAAGAAATTTAATGTAAATTAAATTTCTTAAAATATAAAATATATTCTAAAATATAAAATCTAAATCACCTCAAGCCATGTTAGGCTCAGCTACAGATGAGGAAAGCACAGTAGGTCACAGTTAATTCCCACAAGTGCACTATGGCCACCACAAATTCTTGCTAAGCAACACTTCTACAGACAGACCAGAAGCTTTTGTTTGTGTGTGTGTGTGTGTGTGTGTGTGTGTGTGTGTATGTGTGTGTGTGTATGTTTTATATCACTTTATTCACTCATCATCTTCCAATAAAATAAGAATGTTTTGCTTTGAGTCCACTAAGAGTGAGGATATCCCCTGTTTATTTTTCTGGGTTTGTGACACCTTGCTCAGGAAGATATTCTCCAAATCCATCCATCCATTGAGCTCCCCAGAGCTCCAGATAATCATCACTGTAGGAGTTTTCCTCACAACCCTATGCCCATGCTCATATAGATTCTTTTCCTCTGCTCCCAGCTGGACTAGGAGCTCAGCCCAGTGCTCAACCATGTACCTCTGCCTTTATTAATTGTTGGATGTAATTTCTGTGATGAAACTTGGGGTGTCTATTCATTTGATTATAGGGGAAGTTCTGTCTAGACAACACTTTCACTATTGGTTGGAGACCTAGGCAGGGATATCCTGTGAGTTCTTGTAGGTGACCTAGCACCTAGTCTTTTTCCAACCTCACATTAAGATCTACTTTTCTTTTGTTTTTTCTCCCTCCTTGCTGCTCCCTTCACTCAATCTTCCCCTTCTCTCAGAATTTTTTCCCACCTCTTCTTGGTTGCAATTCCTTATGTTCTCAATTAGCTAAGAAGATCTTCTCTATTTTCTCTTCCTAGAGGAATCCCTGCAAGTCTCTCATAAGTTCCTTCTGATCCCATGCTTTTCAGGAGTTGCATTTTGTAGCTTGAGTGTTCTTTGCTTTTTTTATTTATTTTTTTTGTCTAAAGTCCGCTAATGAGTAATTACATCCCCTCCATCTCTTTCTGAGTTAATGATACCGTGCTCAGGAGGATATTCTCCAAATCCATCCATATGCCTGCAATTTTTGTATTGTATTATGAATAAAGTCATATTTTTTATCCATGTATTTTTATTCTCTTGTTCAAACTCCTTTCCTCCTCCTGCCACTCCAAGTCATTTTCTCTTCTCCCCATCTCTTTATCTCTTCCCTAGCAAGGGCAGGAAGTCCCAATGTCCCAACATGGCTTAGTTCAACATCCAAGCACATCCAGTCCACTTTCTCACCCCAACATCAAGACTGGATCAGGTGTTTCTCTGGAAGTAATGGGCTCCAAAATGCCAGTCCAAGGTGTTTCAGATCCCAAGCTGTTCAGTGTTGGTGGTTTGCAGCTTGGAAATGCTTTGCTTATTGTTTAAAGTCCACTAATGAATGCACATGTCCACTGCTTATCTTTCTGAGTTTCTGATACCTCGCTCAGGAGGATATTCTCCAAATCCATCATTTGCCTGCAAATTTTAGGATATCATGTTTTCTTACTGCTGAGTAATACTCCATTGTGCAAATGAATTGTAGTGTGTTAATCCATTCTTCAGTTGAGAGGCATCTAGGTTGTTTCCAGATTCTTGCTATTACAAATAATGCTGCTATGAAGATAGTTGGGCTAATGCTTTTGGGGTGTGAATGTGCATTTTTAGTGTATTTGACTAGTAGTGGTATTGCTGGATTCTTGGAGAGATGGATTCCCAGTTTTCTGAGAAATCGTCATATTGCACTCCAGAGTAGCTGAACAAGCTTACACTCCCACTAACAATTGAGGAGTGTTCCCCTTGCTCTGCAACCTCTCCAGCTTAGGCTTTTATCTGTGTTTTTGATCTTAGCCAATCTGACAGTTTTAAGGAGGTATCTCAAATTTGTTTTGATTTGCATTTCTCTGATGGCTAAAGATATTGAGCAACTTTTCAAGTGCCTTTCAGTCATTTGTAACTCTTCTCTTGAAAATTTCCTTTTTAGTTCTGAATTTTTAATTGGGTTATTTAGGGTTTCGGCCTCTAGTTTCTTAAGTTCTCTATATATTTTAGAAATAAGTCCTCTGTCAGTTTTAGGGTTGGTCAAGATCTTTACCCATTCTGTAGACTGTCATTTTGTCTTATTGACAGTGTATACGACTTTATTCTTAAGATCAATTTTTACCTAAAATAAATACTAATATATCTGAGTTATACATATATTATACATATATGCTAAATATACATATGTGTATAATTATTTGTAAATTACAATAAATATATATACTATCGGGTGATGTATTATATTATGCAATATAGTATTGTTTATAAGCACAAAGATAGACAGTTTCAATATCATTTAATAGATGAGTGATATAAGAAAATATTAAGTGAATACTAATAATGAGTTATATGTTTGTGAGCAAATTTTTCATGAAATTTTATTAACAGAAAACTAAAGGGCAGCTGGACAATGGTGGCACATGACTTTAATTCCAGCACTTAGGAGGGAGAAGCAGGTAGATCTTTGTGAGTTTGAGGACAGCTGGATCTACAGAGTGAGTTCCAGGACAGCCAGAATTATTCAAAAACAAACAAGAAAAAAAAAAACACCTATCTGAAAACAGAAAAAACAAATGACATGTCTTTGAAATTCAGACCCCCACCCAGAGCAGAGTCAGAGGTGAGCAGATTTCTGCACCTGGACCACCCGTCTGGAGAGTCCCTCTTTGGAACTGATGTCAATCCCTAGGGTCAGAACTCAGACTCTCCCTCTCCTTGGCAGACAGGAGCTAGGCTTTGGCTGTGAGGGCCACCCCCAGCCACACCAAAAGGAGAGGACCTTGCATGGTCAGGCCCTGCCTCCAGGGTGAACTGCATCATCAGAAAAGGAATGAGGCTTTGAATTTCAGATCCCTGTACAGAGCAGAGTCAGAGATAGAGCAGACCCCTCGCTCAAAGGAGACAGGAGACACACAAGCTCTCATGCCGCAACTGACTAGGACCTGGCTAATCGTGAACCATTGAAACCATGGGCAGACACCAGTGCAAAAATACCCATAACAATATAAAGAACAGCAAGGCAACACCAGGAGAAACTGGTGGTTGTACATCTACAGGAACTGAACAGAGCGATGAAGAGGAAACAACAGCAAAACCACTATATGAAGATTACTGAAGCCATTAAAAAATTCCCTTAAAGAAATAGAAGAAAATACAAACAAAAAATTGAAAGAGATGAACAAATCCTTGAAAGAAAACCAAGAAAAGGAAAAACCAAGAAATGAAAGAAATAATCCAGAAACTAAAAATTGAAATAGAAGTAATAAAAAAGTCACAAAATGAGACAAAGGTAGAAATAGAAAACCTGAAGAAAAGAGCAGGAACTACAGATACAGGCATAACCAACAGAATCCACAAGATGGAAGAGAGTATCTCTAGAGTGAAAGACTCAATAGCAGAAATAGATGTATCAGTCAAAGAAAACACTGAAACCAAAAAAGACATAACACAAAATGGTCAGGAAATTTGGGACACCATGAAAAGACCTGACCTGAGAATAATAGGAACAGAAGAAGGAGAAGAATTCCAGCTCAAAGGCACAAATAATGTACTCAATAAAATCATAGAAGAAAACTTCCCCAACTTAAAGAAGGAAACACCTATAAAGATATAAGAAGCTTACAGAACACCAAATACATATGACCCCCCCCCAAAAAAAATGTCCACTCGCCACATAGGCCTCAAGCCACAAAACATACAGAACACAGAAAAATTTTAAGAGCTGCAAAAGAAAAAGGCCAACTTACATATTAAGGCAGACCTATCAGAATAACTTCTGACTATACAATAGAAACAAGAAAAGCAAGAAGGTCCTGGTCAGAAGTTATACAGACACTAAAAGAACATGGCTGCCAAACTAGACTACTATACCCAGCAAAATTTTCGTTCACCATAGATGGAGTAACAAGATATTTCATGACAAAGTCAGACTGAAACAATACTTATCTAACAATCTGGTCCTCCAGAAAGCATTAGATGGAAAACTCCAAACTAAGGATCCCAGATATACCCATGAAACCACAAACAATCAATAATCCCACAGAAGATGAGCCCAGAGAAAGAAAATACACACAAGCTACCACTAAAATAACAGGAAATATCAATCATTGGTCACTATTGTCCCTTAATATCAATGGACTCAACTCACCTATAAAAAGACACACACTAACAAGATGCATACAAAAACAGAAGCCATCCTTCTGTTGTCTATAAGAAACACTCCTCAACCACAAAGACAGACACAGGCTCAGAATAAAGGGTTGGGAAAAGATTTTCCAATCAAATGGTCCTAAGAAACAAGCTGGGGTTGCCATTCTAATATCTAACAAAGTAGACTTTAAACTAAAATCAACTATAAAGGATGAAGATGGGAATTATTTATTAATCCCAGGAAAAATTGATCAACAGGATATTTCAATCTTAAATATTTGTGGCTCTAATGTAAGGGCAACTATGTATTTAAAAGAAACACTACTAACACTGAAATCTCACATCAATTCTCATACCCTAATAGTGGGAGATTCAATAACTCAATTTCACCCTTGGATAGGTCAACTAGACAGAGACACAAAAGAGAAATAAGGAGTCTAACAGAGGTTATGATGGAAATGGATTTAATAGATATCTACAGAAGCTTCCACTCAAGCGCAAAGGAATATATATACTTCTCAGCATCACATGGACTACCCCGGCCTAAAGTTAGAGTTCAACAACATCAAAACTCAAAGAAAGCCTACCAACTCATGGAAACCAAACATCACTCAGCTGAACCATCTCTGGGTCAAGGAATAAATTATGAAAGAAATCAAAGTCTTCCTAGAATTTAACAAAAGTGAATCCACAACATACCGAAACTTGTGGGATGCAATGAAAGCTGTCCTATGAGGAAAATTCATAGCACTAGATACCTAGTTGAAAAACCTAGAGAAATCCCACAGTAGAGAACTATCAGTACAACTGAAAGCCTTAGAACAATTACAAGAAAACTCACCTAGAAGGAGTAGGGGACAGAAAATAATCAAACTTAGAGCTGAAATCAATACAATTGAAACAAAAAGAAAAATACAAAGAATTAATGAATCAAAGAGTTGGATCTTTGAGAAAGTCAACAAAATAGATAAGCCGTTATCCAAATTAACCAAAAAGCAGAGAGAGAGAGAGAGCATTCAAATCAATGAAATCAGAAATGAAAAGCCAAAAATAAAAATAGACCCCCAGGAAATCTGGAGAATTATCAAGTCATACTTGATAACTGAAAATTTATATTCCACAAAAATGAAAAACCTAGAAGAAATGGACAGCTTTCTGCACAGGTACCATCTACCAAAATTAAATGAAGACCAGATTAATTGCCTAACCAGACCTATAACCCTAAAGAAAATTGAAGCTGTCATGAAAATCCTCCCAAGTAAAAAAAGTCCAGGTCCAGATGTTTTCAGTGCAGAATCCTACCCGATATTCAAAGAAGAATTATTACCATTACTCCTCAAACTGTTTCACACAGGAGAAACTGAAAGAATATTGCCAAACTCTCCTTATAAGGCCATGATTATCCTAATACCCAAGCCACTCAAAGATACAACAAAGAAGGAGTATTACAGACCAATTTTTCTTATGGATATTGATGCTAAAATTATCAACAAAATTATGGCAAACTGTATACAACAATATATTAAAAATATCATCTATAATTATCAAGTATGCTTTATCCCAGAAATGCAGGGATGGTTCAACATATGAAAAACCGTGTCATGCATCATATAAACAAACTGAAGAAAAAAGAACCACATGATCATATCCTTAGATGCTGAAAAAGCCTTTGACAAAATCCAACAATCCTTTATAATATAAGCCCTTGAGAGATCAGAAATACAGGGAAAATATATAAATATAATAAAGGCGATTTACAGGAAGCCCACAGCCAACATTAAACTTAATGGAGAAAAACTCAAAGCAATCCCACTAAAATCAGGAACTAGACAAGGATGTCTTCTCTCCCCATAGCTATTCAACATATTTCTCAGAGTTTTAGGTAAAGCAATAAGAAAAGGAAAGGAGATTAAGTGGATACAAATTGGAAAATAAGAAATGAAAGTATCTCTATTTGCAGATGATATGATTGTATATATAAGTGACCCACAAAATTCTCCCAGGGAACTTCTACATATGATAAACAGCTTCAGCAGTGAAGCAGGATACAAGATTAACTCACCCTGGACTGACCCTTCAAACCCCAGTCTAACTATAGGAACACCTGACTCACTCTTGAGGGAGGGGGGACAGAACTGGATTTGGCCAGAAGTGGAGACTGATCTAAGCATTATTGGGTCAGTGGGACCATAGGACTGTATGCTCCCTGCCCAGGGAGGGGATGGGGAGTTGCAGAGAAGAAAAATGACCAGATGTGTTGGGAGGGGGAAGAGACCTTGAATAAGGATATACAG